>WOGZ01000112.1:0-95145 GCA_009733775.1 Alectoria sarmentosa
ACGCATTTATTAATTAATTTTCAATCGAATAAATACGTCGCACGATGAGAATATGTACTAATTAAATATAATTTTAAAGATTTAAAGATTATTTCTTTTAATTAACGTGGCGTTTTTATTAAATAAAATATATAATTTAATTTTCACGATTACGTTATTAATAAAATTAACGTTTTTAACGAAAATTGAAATTCGTTTAAAATTAATATTTAAACGTATTTCGAGTCGAGGTTTTAAGATAATATTATTTTATCGATATAATAATAAATCGAATATCTTTTAATATTTTAAAGTTTTTATAATATTTTATAATAATATATTCGCACGAAATATTTTTATAAAATAAAAATAAAATCTCGTAATTTAAAATAATTTATAAATTAATATATATAAAATACATTAATAAAATAAATGTTAAGTTATTAAACGAAATTTGATCGATCGAGTTTATAATTTATTGAAAGTAAATGATAGATTATTTAATTAAAATGTTATATAAAATATAAAATTTATTAATTTTACATTTAACGACAGTCGAATAAGAAAAATAAAACGAATTTAATTATTTTAACACTTAATAAATAGATTATTAGCGTAAAATTAAAGTAAAATTTAAGCGTATTTAACCTTAATAGTAAGTTTAATTTAATATTAAATTCTTTATTTTATAATATATAATATAATTCGTAGCGTAAAATAAAGTTCGTAATTTTTTTTTTTTAAATATTTCTCTTTTCACGAGGCTTAAAGGTATTTTATACTTTATATTAAGCATTGCGTATTAAAAAATTCTAAGCTTTCAATCAAATTAATGTTTCTTTTTTTTTGATATTAAGAAATTTCTAATGAAATAGTGTCGAAACGGTAACAGAACGGTTTTTGCGTTCAATAATGATAACAGACATAAATATCGAAATATAAATTTGGCGATGACATTTCCGCCCATGACCTGTAACGGTAATTAAAATCTAAACGATATATGTTGCTTTACATGGTACCAGTACTATCGCAATACAGTGTGCGCATTCTAGGGCACGCCCGTAAGGTAGGCAACCCTTCGGGTGGGACATTGTCCGATATCTCGTCTCAATCTTGGCATGTGCAGGACTTTCGGTGTCAGGCGCTTGTCATGACCTTGATTTCAATAACGAGTCTAATCAACCACACCGGCGGGCTGTTTACCACCTTCATCTCTAATCAGCCGTGATTTTGGCAAAGCTTTGTGGCTCTCAGGTGTCTCCGTTATGGCGCTGATCAATTAGAATTGGAGTTGGAATTGCCGAAGGCGTGCCTTCAACTTAGGGCTGGCTGACTAGAGGAATGAGCCCGGGACTTCCCATATGACACATACGAGCGCACGGGTCTTGACGGCACCCACAAGAAGAAACATCAGAAACACAACTCGCCCCTTATTGACCCTCAGCGATTATATGTGCTTGAAAGGGCGAGATGCCTCCACCAAACAATGCTCACAACCCATTGGCTGGACCTGGTAAAAAAGCAACACAAGAAAAGGTTAATTGCCATCATACTTACATAGGACTGACTTTGATCACAGGAGATGACTACACGAAAATCCTGCACAGCGATACTTACGAGGCAATCGACAGCAGCAAAGCCAATCTCCATGGCAAGAACGTCTTCATTTGCGGTGCCTCCAAGGGAATTGGCAGGTCCATTACCCTCTCCTTCGCCAAAGCGGGCGCTTCCTGCATTGCCATAGGTGCCCGCTCTGACCAAGCAGCGCTCGAAAAAGACATTCAGGACGCTGCTGCGGTAGCAAAGAAGAGCCCTCCCAAAGTACTGCTAGTAACGCTCGACGTGACGGATCAAAAGAGCATCGAGAGGGCAGCAGCGAATGTTGAGAACCGATTCGGGCGCCTCGATATTCTTGTTCAAAATGCTGGCATAGTTGGCACTCCAGGCCCGATCGTCGATAGCGATCCAGAAAGTTGGTGGAAGACCTGGGATGTGAACGTGCGAGGCCCCTACCTGGTGACCCGCGCTTTTCTACCTCTGATGCTCCAAGGGGGCGACAAGCAGATCGTCAATGTCAGCAGTGTGGGAGCTCATCTCACGGAGCCCGGATTAAGTTCCTACCAAACATCAAAACTCGCCCTCCTTCGTTTTACAGAATTCGTCGTTTCCGAGTATGGAGAGAAAGGGGTTCTAGCGTTTTGTATCCATCCCGGAAACATTCCAGGCACGGACATCTTGGGTCCTGGTGGCGTGCCGGATGTTCTGAAGCATAGTATGTCTGCTGCCGTATAGCATGCTTTACTATAAAACGAAGCATGCTGATGCTCCGAAGTTTTTACCGAGACCACCGAGCTTCCTGCCGATACTATCGTCTACTTGACGCAAGAGAAGCGCGACTGGCTCGCTGGGAGGTACGTCAACTGCACTTGGGATATGCCCGAACTTATTGCAAAGAAGGATGAGATTATCAAAGAGGACAAGTTGAAGGTCAGATTGGTAGTATGAGCTAGAGCCTAAGCATGTGGACGAGCGAATGTCTGCTAATCTAGAACTTGAGTGCATCAAACTTTGAGACGAACAGGACAGAGATAGTCACCCTTCTCTTGGGAACACTAGGCTTCAGGAGATGTATCCCTCGTTTCAGATGCTCGAGCGTGGATGAAAGACGTGTTGAATTGACTTGGGTGTAAGAGATTGAAAGATGCAAAGTCGCGACTTGATGCTCGGTTGAGGTTGAAAGAAAATTTGATATAAAGCATAGAGTATCTGATAAGCATAAGCCAGGTAGCCGGCGCTTGAGACAAGGCTTGAGAGCCTGCACCGCTGGGAGTGTGTGTTCACTATCATCAACCCTGTGGCTATTTCCTTGCATTCATGTATTCAAATACTTCAAACATTCCAATCACTTCATCATTCTATCAATCATTCCATCAATCCATCCGTCAATTCATCAATCCATCAATTCATCAATTCAATCAAGCAAATCTATCTAAACAATAGAATCAATGGTTATTTCTGGCAGAGTAAATGGGCAAAGGGAGGGCAGTGCATGAATGATGAGACTGACTTGAAAACAGACAACAGAAAACAGAAAACAAGATTTCGTAAGAAGTGAGTCTCGAAGTTGTTTAGACTTTTAGACTTCTAGACTTTGATTAGACTTCTGTTGGTGGGGCAGGTGGGGCAGGGGCTTTTCATTGACGTCAAAGGGGTTTCTCGCCTCCAGCCGGACGATTGTTTACTTATATATTCCTTACGTCTGTGCAGATGTCAAATTCCTTGTTTTCACCTTTTATTCAAATCTCCATATATCCAAAACACAGTCAAAATTATCTCTCAGAAAGTCTTTGAAGAAAAACATCAGACACGGTGCGCGGGCATTTCTTCAACATTCTCCCTAGCTAATATCCTCACCAGCGAAAACCTCTCTTCAGACATGGACAAAGTAGGAGGTGGGCATTCCAATGTCCATGCACTTACTCAACGCGTTTCATATTACCGTTCCCATCTCTCAACCGTGTATTCCTTAAGCGGTTGTGCTAGCCGCGTTGTCAGCTAGCAGTTTGCTCTTTCAGATTATCCTCGCATACACATTCATTGTCAACCATACTAATTCTATGGAAAAGGCGTTCTCGGCGGTGTGACCGACACAGCAGGCAAGACCGTAAGCGGAGTCACAGACACAGCCGGCAGTGCTGGTGAGCCATGTCTCTCTTCATCCCAACTTACATTCCCTCCTTGTCAGCTACTGATTCATTCAAGTGGGCGGAGTTGGCAATACCCTCGGTGACACCACCAAAGGCCTGACAGGCACAGTTGGTGACACCGCCAAGGGCGCAGGAAGCACAGTCTCCGATACCACTTCCGGTGTTGGCGATACGGCCAAGGGGGCAACGGGTGCAGGGGGCAAACAGGATGCGCAGAACCCATTAGGCCTTAGCTAATTTGGTCGATCAAAACAACTGTGATGGATGTCAGGAGGAAGAGCGCCGTTTTATTCTATGCATAACTGGGAAGATGAGCGAGGAAGATCATGACATTGGTCATTGAATATCCGGTACACATCGAGGCTTAATGTCAGACATGTTTTTAGAAATGTCATGTAGTCGTCGACTATGTCTTCTGACCCATACTCTCCCTCCTGGTCAGTTCACCGTAAATATAATGGTCATAAATCATGTGCTGGTTTCCCGGAACGTCTATTAGACTATGTGTCGCTCAATTCGGGATACCAAGGAATTGTGAGTTTTACCATTGCCTTTCTCTCCTGGTCGATAGTACCAAGGCACGGATGCACATGGCATGCGGGCTGCATCCCCAGAATATCCGCCAGAATACATCGCTCTCCATTGTGTCGCTCGCCTTTGGAGGTCATGGAAGAGTAGGCAAGATGCCATTTGCAGGTATGCTGTCACTATATCAATGTAGATCTCGGAACATTCGTCGACAGGTATCAGGATACCGTCCACGACCTTCAACGCCTGCGCCGATCCAAATTCTTGTTAGGCCCTTGCTTACCACGCTTGCATGCAGCTTAGACCCCTGATGCCGTCCAGTATGCCAAAAACGCTATGCCTCAAACAGTACAAAAAGCTAGAATGAGGAGGTAAAGCTCTTCACGAACATCGACGAGATTTCATTTCAGCAATGGACCCAAGTAGCACGCAAGGCTCGTGATTATGAAAATTGAACGGCGACTGGTGTTACCTGAGCATCCGCAGCTAGCTCAAGTCGATGTTCCTCCGGCCGTCATTGGAGTAATGGGATTGACTCCCGTCAATGGCCTTGTGGTTGTTACAGTCGGAGCTCGCGCATGGGTGATACTCTTTGGTGTGGCTATTAGAGGCATAGTAGTAGCCTCTCGACAGCGTCCAAGCCATCCGTACTCGACACAGGATGTCGTTAGCGCAGGTTTGGCTTTCGTTGGCGTGGCCGTTGGTGATAATGTGGTCGTCTCAACACACCCTCCAAACCATCCGTATTTTACACAGGACGTCGTCGACATTTCCGTTGTTGAGGTTGAGATTGAGGTACTCGTCGATCTCGAAGTTGTGGTTTCGTCAAGGCATCCTAAAAAGGTTAGCTGTTCGGATCAAAAGCTGCAGAGAAACACTACGTACCCCACCATCCAGGTGTCTGGCAGGTTGTCGTCCGTGTTAGAATTGCCGTCGACGAGCTGCTGCTCGACGAAGTGGTCTGGTCGGACCCATTACTTTTGAAATATTTCCAGTTGAAGCAATCAATACACTCCTCGTCTGGGATACAAGGTGGCACCTCGTCGTATGCTTCAAGAACGTCGTGGACTACACTGCGAATCTTGTGGTAACCAATCCCAACACGCCATCCCTTATCCCCAACGGTGTCGTAACGGGAAACACAGCCAGTGTGACATTCCGTCTGCATCGAATACCCTCCGAGAGTACATGCAGAGGTCGCTGCATTGCAACTTCCCATGAAAATTGGATCAGCAGTATGGCCAAAATGAACTGCTCCCGTGTACTTTCTTGTCTGTGGAGCATTCGCTTGAGCGCCTGGTGGCGACGTAAGCCCTAGCCTTGCCGCGGCAAGAGCTTCCCCTGGAGCCTCAAAGGTTGTAGTTGGCAGTCCAAAAGTCAACCCCAGTAATGCACTTGTTGACCCTCCTAGCGAATGACCGGCAAGCCATATGTTCGAAGTTGGGTACAGTTCTGTAACATTACCATACAGTTCAATTGAGGCTGCGTAGTACCGATTCTCCTCTCTCAGAGCCTTGACTAGGCACGTTTGGTTGCATGTATAAGCTGCCGTCATACAATCGCAGACAGGATGCCAGAGATATTGACCGCCCTGACCGCAACAACAGCCGAAGAAGAGATTGTCGTTCGTTTTGTCGTTTGTGGTTGTCTCGGCTCCATCAAAGACTGCTGGAGAGGTTCCTTTCAATGCTATTACGATGGTGGAATTGTCCTTATTTGCGAAAATGTGACCCCTTAGACTATCCCCTTCCCATCCAAAGCCTTGCGTATGGTTAAATCTACCAGTTTTATCTTGCCATTCGCCAGTACCAGGCTCGGTATTGTAGGCGTTCCATGACATTTTCGCCAGGCTCACAACTGTTTCTTTATCCGTGGTGTTGGGCCCAGAAACCTTGTCCATAGTCCATGCAGACGCATCGAGCGTGGGAGGTGAACCAGTAAATCTTGCCTCCTGGTACAGTGCCTGCATTGTTGGAATTCTGCGGTCCGAAAGTCTTTGTATGGTGATTTGTGCAGACCTCGCACGTAACGTCTCTAGCCGAGACTTTTCGCCAGTTCCATCTCCCATAGCCCAGACAGAATCCTCAGGCTTGATGTCCAACCGCCGGTGTACATGTTGATGTTCATATAACCCATGCTCGAACAGATGCCTCAGCGTGAAATCGTGCTCTCCGGTGGAAGGATTCAGAGGCGCCTGATGGTCTTGAGCAGAGAGCGGAGGCAAAGAAACAATAGGAAACTGATCAACACCATTGAGCCAGCCGTCGGCGCATGACACTGCTGCTGCTGGGATAGTTGAGGAGGCGGCTAGCCATGAGAACAAGAGCTTTACTGATACTCGACCAGCTGAATGACACCTTTCCGTGGTAGGCCATCGGATCTCCATGCTTTGAGTTGTTTGCACAGATTGACAAGAGCTGTGCGACTCTTTCAGAGAAGGCTTAGGCAACGGTCGCGGTGGTGATGGCTATAATGATGGTCAGCTGCGGGATTGAGAATAGAGCGGCGCGGTGAATAATACCGCCGACGCCGGCTTGGCATTCCTGCGCTTGGGATTCATGATGGCAAACTTTCACTATTTTGTTTCTCATCACATACTAGGTTTGGGCATTCGAAATTAGATTTACAATATCTTTGAGCCGTGTACTACATCTCCAATATTTTTCCCTTAGCTTTTTGGACTGCGATGTGGGTGAGTGGTAGTAAAAGAGCAGATTTAGCGTGGCCGGAACTGATGTCAGTCACCCTTGGTTCGAGCGCAAGCTTCAACTTGCCATTCGTCCTCTTTTCCAAGTAAGAGTTTTGCGACCATATGCGGAAGTGCATGTTTCTTGGGCATTTGTACGATATCAACAT
This sequence comes from Alectoria sarmentosa, assembly GCA_009733775.1. Taxonomy (NCBI): domain Eukaryota; kingdom Fungi; phylum Ascomycota; class Lecanoromycetes; order Lecanorales; family Parmeliaceae; genus Alectoria; species Alectoria sarmentosa. Next base: position 7,071 of record WOGZ01000112.1, read on the forward strand.
GGAATCCGAATATGAAAGTCTGAAACCTGATACTCTCTTGTGATCGATGTCCTCTGGGAGAATGCTCCATTCTCCTAGTACGTAACCAGTACCAGTGTCTCAAGGTAGGTCTCGTGGTAGCCCGCATGTCGCTTGTTGCTGAATATTGCTTCAAATTATACCACCCTTCCTACTGACTCCTGCCTAGGTACCTTCGCTTTGATGTCCTACGCTCCGGTGACAGGAGCCAACGGTTCAAGCCGGCCGCAGACTCCTCACATGTCAAGATCCTTCTCCCGCCTCGCCTCCTCTCCATCCAATCCTCTTGCTAGAAGCCGGGCGAGCACCCTTCAAAATGTTCCTGTTGCCGGTAGCCTGGGCTCGGAGATGACCACTTCGTCGTGGGATGAGAAAAGTAGGGGAAAACAGGAGGATATCTTCGAAAAAAGCAGCCTGATAAGCAGTGCAGAGGGGACTGTCAGAGACGTCAATGAGATAGAATCTCCACAAGATATTCCTGAAGGCTTTGATGAGCTTCCCATCGAGCTTCTTAGCTTGATAGACAGGTAACGAACGTCAAATCCCTTTTAGAAAACTACTTTACGAACTAATCCTTTCTACGCTAGATTCATCGAATCATTGAGTGCAAAGGTCTTTAATACACCGCCATCAATTGAAAAATTATCCGATATTTTTCAGGAATTTTATGCCAAAGCGGAGTCCCACATTGCCATACATATCAATGCCTTGGCAACCCGGCAGATTCGGGGAGCTTCTCCCAATCCATCAGTATCATCTAAAGCGTCTAGCGTGACCAAGGATGGCAAAAGGCTGCGAGCGTCATCCTCTGGAGATTCGTTCGGCACACTGAGTGGTGCAGCTCCTGAACAACAGATGCTTACACCCCAAGAGATCTCGGATCGCAGGAAAGCAAGGCGCCTATTAGATCGAAGAGGGAAAGCGTTGGAGGAAGCCGTTGAGAGGAGAGTTTGCCAACGCGTTTACAATCGCATATGGCGCCATAGTGCAACCTTGGATGAGGCCAGAGACGAGAAGCTTAGATCTAGAACGGCGGCGTTGGCACTCGTCGGCATAGGATTGCAAGACCTAGGAATCAACTTTGACCAGCAACCGTCAGAGTTGGACGATGTTCAGATTGAGGACTGGATATCGAAGGCCAGAGGTGGTCTACTAAGGATGAATGACGCAAAGTATCCTCTGGGCAAGTTGCAGCAGCTGGCTGCTGCACACAAAAGTATCGTTGGTTTACTCACAGCCTTACATCAGTCCTCCTCTTCGGCAGACGAAATCCTGCCAACACTTATCTACACTCTCATTACGACTCCACCGCAAGGGATCAACGTCATCAGTAATCTACATTTCGTACAGAGGTTCCGAGCAGCTAGCAAAATCGATGGCGAAAAGGCTTATTGCTTGGTAAATCTGGAAGCAGCAATCACGTTTCTTGAGACAGTCGACCTTGCCAGTCTACGTTCCGATGAACCACTCTCGGGGCCTCGGAAATCAGAAAGCCGGCCAACAACACCTCACATGGAATCTCGACCACAATCCCGCACATCAACCACATCTCCCATGTCTTACACATCTGCTGCGACATCCGCAATATCAGACCAGCCAGCCTCCCCTCACCCTTCGGAATCGCCGAGCATTACTCAATCTACGCAGCCTGCAACTCCTTCTCATCAACGGAAACTGAGTAATTTGTTCCATCCGCCTGCTAGCGCAATTGGAGCCGCGAGTGATGCTGTACGTACGACTGCTGATCAAGGACTCAAGACGATTGGTAATACCCTTGACAATAGCTTCAAGTTGTTATTTGGGCGTCTCAACGAACACAAAGTGGTCGGCGACGGTGTTGATGCAGATGACACGATCATCGTTCCAAGAACCCTAGACGACGCTCGGAGACTGGTAGAACCGCCCAAAGAAGAGGATGATGACGAAGGAATGAATCTTCCTTCAGCCAACCCCTTTGCTGCTCAAGCCGACGAGCAAGCGGGAGTTAGTAACAGATCGACTGACAGCTTACTCCATGCAATCGTCGGCCGCAAGCAGTCTCGTGACCGGAGCGTCGATAGTATTCAAAGCTCAGGCAGTGGAAAAAGGGTAGCTTTTGCGGTCGAGAACAACAATTCGTTGACTAAAGCTGGATCTCTTACCTCGGCTCCGGCTGCGTCGAAAGAGCAGTTGCATGCTGGCAACGTGGCGGTTGAGTCGATGCGGAGTATCGGTAATACGCTAAACCCTCTTAAAGGGTTTGGGGGTATGAGTGTCATGCGAGGATTTGGCCGGAGCACCTCATCTAGTACACCTACCCCAATACTCGCTACCGCTGGGAAACCGAGCCAAGAGCTCCAGCAGGCTCCCACTACCAAAAAAGACGTGAACGAGATCCAAAGCTCGTCCATCAAAGCTCTACCACCGATCCAACGATACATGGATGTCGCAAGTGCGGAAGACCTAAAGTTAAAAGAGGTGGCCGAGCTTCTGAATGATTATAAACGTCTAGCTGGCGCCTTGAAGACCATGGGGGCGTTTTGATTGGGCATGAGGATGGATTTTGCGGTATATTATTTTTCTAGAAGGAGCAAAGTGTGCATTTCGAGATACCCAATTTGCGAGGCTGTGGCAACTTTCGTATAAAAGATCTTGGCACTTAGGGCTAAATCCCTACGAAGCCAGCCGACGGTCATAGTGACGGCTGAGTAGGTGAATAGGTAGGGTTTGGATTGCCAACTGGCTCCAAGATATTCCAAGCTATATTGGGCCCAAACTTAGTCTCATTGGTCGAGGACTCAAGTTGTGTCCATGTAGGTACACAGTTTTCCTCGGTAATATGAGGGGTTCCATGGGATCAAACCAATAGAAGAAGCGAATTCTGGATTTGAAACATCCTTGGGAAGCCAAATGACGGCGACGGCGAGGTCCTGAATGGGCTTATCGAGGAGCAATGGTACCACTCAATGATATCACATCATAGTATCACACCATGATACCACATCATGGTAAGGGGGTTCCGCTATGGAAAATTGGCCAATATTCCGAAGCCTAGATTCGTCGTTAGGCATCAATCAGTTTCCAGTGAACGTCTTCTTTTGTCAGGGAACGGAATGATGCTGAATGCTTTGTATTCCGGTATGGACGGAATAATAACTATGAAGAGAATACGTGCTGTGAAGCCGAATATGTGGGCAGCGCCAAGGCGCTAGGCCCAATCGGGCTGTGCGCCGTACGGAGGTAGGATGAAACCATGACATTACCCTCTCCTTCACATCGCCATGTCCTCATGGCTATTCTTTGACCGGAGAGTTTGGGGACTCGTAGCTGTCCCTAGCCCTGCTAGGCCCAACCGGGCCGCGTACTGGGAAGGCAGGATGGAACCATGACATCTTTCTCATTTATTGCTGCCCGTGACAGTCGTAACTCTAAATTATCCCATTTTCGTAATTTTGCTTTTGCTTATCAGCTTTCATCATCATCTTGGTAGCTTTCGTCTTTCCAGCTACGACTCGCGGTGGGCAATGTCAGGTGGAAATCAGCCTGGTGCTCAGATGATACGCATATCGAGGACTATGGATACTGGGTCGAAACAAAGGAATTGAAGCCGCTATCAGTCATTGGTATCATCGATCGTCGATGCCGTATGGTCGAGCTTCGTAAAGGACACTGCGTCCTTTGTAGCTTTCTTCTCGGTTCTAAGAGAGAAGCTGGACAATAAAGACATTCCGAGCTCCATGGCAGTCTTTCTTCCGTAGACTGAAGGCTCTTGTAAGATTCAGCGTTATCGAAAGTTTGAGGCCTTGGGAGGAAAATTCTATATTGACAAGATTAATGCATGCGGAGAGAAATATGCTTGATTGGAGAAGTGCCTGGGTTTTTTAGGAGTCCGAGAGGCAGAAAAGCAACCACGATAGCTGTTCCACTTTTGGACATTTGGGGGGGGGAAATACGGGAGACCTGCCGATAGCTGGACAATTTGAGAGAAGCCGTGAATGTTGTTCTTGTATGTACTGTACGACTTGTGACCCAGGTCTATATCAGCTTCAACGCAAATCCACCCCCAACCTCTTCTGTGTCTCTACTCGCAAAAATACCACTGAAGTCCGCCGCTTCTCCCGCAATCCTCGGCGCATCCCCTCTCTTCGGAGCACTGGGACTCGCCAGTCGCTTCCTCTTCTCCTGGCCCGCCTTTGAGGGAAATGTGGGAAACATCGCTGTGTTTTTGGGCTTTGGATCTTCTCTGAAATAGGGATGAGCAAGGACTGCACTTGCCGTGGGTCGTTGTGCAGGGTTCAGGCTGAGAAGCGAGATGAGCAAGGCGGTCCCAGCGGTAGTCAGAAGGGGAAACTTGGCTCGGAGGACGTTCCCAGCGGTTTGAAAGGTACTAGGGAGACGGAGGGAGCGGGCATTGGGCAGACGTTTGAAACCGGGCCAGATGGCTTCAGTGGGAATGCCGCAGAGTTCGAAGATCTGGCGACGAGTCAGCACACAAAGATGAAGATCTCGGCGGATGCCGACCTTCGAGAGCTGATCAACTTCGTTCTTCCCTTGCAGCAAAGGATTCTTTGTTAAAAGCTCGCCGAATATGCAACCAATGCTCCATAAATCGATCTCTGCACCGTACTTCTCTGCACCTAATAGTAGCTCTGGAGCGCGGTACCACAACGTCACCACGAGCTGCGTGAGTTTCGGTGGTGGATCACCATAATATCTTGCCATGCCAAAATCTGCAACCTTCATCTGACCCCTATTGTTCATGAGTAGATTCGAGGCCTTCAAGTCCCGATGTAAGATCCAGTTGCTGTGGAGGTAGTCAACGGCCGAAGTGAGTTGCAGGAGTAGCGTCTTGATCTCCGAGGGCGAGAAGGCATCGAGCATGTCTTCTTGCAGCGTCTTGAGGTCGTGCTCGAGGAAGTCCATCACCAGAAAAACACTGGTCTTGAAGATCAGCTTTCAAAGACAATTTGAGGGGTTGGACGTAGCCACATACTCGTCCAATTCGTCCCCCATAACGACCTCCCGTAGAGCAACGATGTTCGTATGCCTTGATGCCATCAGTGTCTGTATCTCTCGCAGGCCGGTGACCGGAAAGCCGTCATTGGCGTTGTCCATTTTGAGCTTTTTCAATGCAACAATCTCCCCAGTAGCTGTCTCTTTGGCTCGCGAAACCCAGCCATAGGAGCCCTCTTCGATATGATTCAGCTTCTCAAAATTGTCGACATGCCTGCAAGGGCCCCATTCTGGCGCAGGAAAGCGCAAGAGCCTTGCTAGTAGCAGCTCTTTGGAGGACGCATTAGACGTAAGAAGAAGTCTTCTTCTCTTGGACGGCCGTTCAAGATTTCCATTGAAAGCTTCGCGGTAGTGTGCGGCGTTCTCAGCCACGTCCTCTGCTTCTTGTCTGCGTAGATTTTCCTCCTCTTCAAGCTTACACTGTTTCTCTGCTTTTGCCTTTTTCTTCAACTCTTTTTCACGCTTCCGCTGAGCTTCCAATGCAGCATCATCGTCATCATCGGCCCATCGCGACTTGCCCTGGCTTGCCATAATCAAAAACAAAGTAGTGCGTCACCAATGGTCGGTGGAGATCAAATTTTAGGGTGTGACTGTCACAACTCTCATGACTTCACTCCCGAGCATCTTCACATGATCAATGTTTTCTGGACATGTTCGTCGTCAGCGCTAGTGCAAAAATCTTTGCGAGCTCGAGACCACTGGCGAGAGGATGCGCAGGGTTGAAATTATCTGAGGGAATTCGATGGGCATCCTTGCCAGCTCGGCAATGGTCGACGCCTCTAGCGAAAACCATTGCTGAAGCTATTGCTGTAAGCTCACTTCGAGGTCCGCTTTTGCACACAATTTGATCATGAAACTAGACGACAGGCCCAATATCTATAGCGGCTTATATGCGCCAATGTCTCACGTTCCCGGATGGTGGCTACTACACTTCACAAGCGCAGGGCAAAGATCAATTCGGACAGAAAGGAGACTTCATTACCTCGCCAGAGATCTCTCAAATCTTTGGCGAACTTCTGGGGATATGGCTTGTAGCTGAATGGATGGCCCAAGGCAGAGTCCGTAATGGCGTGGAGATCATCGAGGTTGGACCAGGAAGAGGAACGCTGATGGACGATATGCTACGGGTATGGTGCGATACTCAAATCAAAAATAAGGAGGTACCAGTCTAATGCGAAGCAGACTCTCAGCAACTTCAAGCCGCTAGCATCCAGCATTGAATCGATCTACCTTGTGGAAGCCAGCCCAACGTTACGTGATACCCAAAAGCAATTGCTCTGCGGAGATGCACCCCTCGAGGAGATTGATATTGGCTTCCGAAGCACGAGCAAGTACTCAAAGGTCCCGGTGACATGGTGTGGAGACATTCGATTCGTACCAAACGGTAGATTCTGTCTCATCACCCCGCCAATAGTCCATGCTCAATTGACCTCCCATAGACCCAAGCAAGACACCCTTCATCTTCGCCCACGAGTTTTTTGACGCGCTTCCAATCCACGCCTTCCAATCCGTCCCTCCAAATCCGGATACGACGGCCCAGATCCTCACAGCTCCTACGGGGGCCCTCTCCCTTACCAAAACAACGCCCAAGTCCAATACGCCCCAATGGCGAGAACTAGTCGTCACGCCCACACCACCTACCTCGAATACAACTACTACTACTTCGCCTTCCACATGCAGACCTCAACCCGACTTTCAGCTCTCCCTCGCGAAAGCTTCGACTCCACCGTCACTCCTATTTCCCACCCTTTCCCAGCGCTACAAAGCGCTTCTGCCAGCCCCCGGTTCCGTCATTGAAATATCACCGGAGTCGCATTCTTATGCCGCAGATTTTGCTCACCGTATTGGTGGTTCTTCTCCCAAGCCAAGCTCCAATGGTAGATCCAGCAGAATGGTCAAAATCCGCCCCTCCGGCGCAGCCTTAATCCTCGATTACGGCCCTGCAGACACGATTCCTACAAGTACACTGCGCGGCATCCGCTCGCATCAAGCTGTCTCTCCCCTTACCGATCCCGGCCTTGTCGATATCTCCGCTGATGTCGATTTCACGGCATTAGCCGAGGCGGCACTGGCAGCTAGTCTGGGAATCGAGGTGCATGGGCCCGTGGAGCAGGGAGAATGGCTAGAGAGTATGGGGATTCGAGAGAGGGCAGAGATGATTTGTAAGGGTCTGGAGGAGGACGAGGAGGGAAAGAAAAGGGTCAGAGGAGCTATGCAGCGACTGGTGGAGAAAGGTGGTGGCGCTATGGGGAAGATCTACAAATTCTTGGCGATAGTGCCGGAAAGGGGAGGAAGGAGGCCTGTTGGATTTGGCGGAGATGTAGAGTAGATCACGGAGGTGTGAGAGTTTGAGAAAAAGCCAGCAGAGAAAGGTGCCACTTTGGCTTTGATCATCATGGAGAAACATGTGGGACATCGATAGGAGAAAGTCTACAGGCTCGATAGCTTGGTTCAACGCTGCGTCAAACCTCGATGTTGTGCTTTGGGCTTGGATGAATCTCTACAAGTAACGAAATCTTAGACTGGAATCGTACAAACTGCAGGCTTCCGGCCTTGGACCCTGCCAAGTCAAGAGCCCAAGCAGCGCCGCATCCATTGAGTTGCCGGTCTCGTAAGGCCTATAAAACCCTCGAACTCTTCGGTAGACGCCCTAGTAACAGAATATCAGTGGTCATCAGAGCGCCAGGTTCCCGAGCAACACATGCCTCTTTTCAAGAGAACTTGTTTCCACCGCTGAAAGCTCTTTGGGAGAAACCTTGAAGGCATAAAAGGGTCAATCCGTCAAACGGCTCCGTGCTCTTTCATCTGTGATTCGAATGCAACGCAAATTGTGGAGGATCTATTGACCGCCATTCTGGCGGGCTTCGGGCGCACTGGAGGAACATACGATGCATTGCAATAGCATTGCCGGGACAAACTCCATGTACAGTACATTCTGAAAGGACTGAAAGCGACTGACCGAGGGACTCACTGGGAATCTCCCTGTCGGCGGGCTCCGAGTAGAACGTTATTAGTTGTTAGGTAGCGCCGCAATTGAAACACGCTAAGCGTTTGAGTCTTGGCCCCGATTCGGGTTTGCTCACATGAACTTGCATGACGGAGGCGAAAAAGGCGACGGCGCAGGAAAGGCCTTGCGCAGAGGCAGAGAGGTTCAAATTTGACGTACAGTATGACATGAAAACACCAAGGAGCAAGAGTACCCCGTTAGATGTCGACCGAATCCGAGTGGGACTGCCTTTTAAAGGCAAGTCTTGCATGAAGGGCTGAGCAGCGGCAATGCCGAGGCTAACTTGTCAAGGAAACCTTCCAGAAGCCATGTGCGCACACGTGGAGCTGACTGTACTGTACTGTACCCCTGGATTATAAGCTGGAGAGGCCGAAGCTCTCACTGGATGCTGGACCTGTAATGCATATTTGGAAGCCAATTTCGAAACATGGCGGAAATGCAGCATGTTGAGGGCACGGCGATTGATTTAAAAGCGACTGACTGATTGCGAAGAAGGATTGGCGCAAGTCAATCTCCTTCTTGTGGGAGATGGGTAAGCAGATTACCCAAGCACCAGAATGCAGGAGGGGGGGTTTTTTTTTGGTCTGTGTAAGACAAAGGGTCCAGAAGAGCGGTTTAATAAGTTAAAAGCGGTCAGTGAAACATGACTACAGTATGAAGATACCTACAATAATTTACGGAGTAGCTAGGTAGGTATCTGCATGTCGCTACAAAGAAAATCAACAATCGAAAATCAAAATCGAAAATCGAAAACCCAGCATTAATAATCACCAGAACCCCACCAAATGGCATCAGGTCTCGGATCCCTGGACTGACAGATTCCGGGCAGCGCGGCCCAATGATTGTCCATTTTGTCCGTCTCGGCCTGGCGGACTCGCGCAGTGAATACAGTAAAGTAAGGTACCTTAGGTTTCCTCGGTTAGTCCGCGAGCCTTGGCACTTGAAACCCTAGCAAAGGGTTAGGCAGAAGTAAGAAAGCCTTCATTTTCCTTCTAGTATTCGTATTCCGCAGTCGTGGAACAAGTTATATACTCGTAAGGTGACAAAAAGATTTCCTCAAATCTTCCTCACTGTCATTTGCAGGCTTGTCCTGGCATGTCTAGATACATATTAGCTTCGTCGTGAGTAATGATAGAAGACCCAATGTAAGCCGTATTTTTCATCCATATCAGTGACAACTGGCGATTGACACAGCGAGGATAGTGCAATAATGATAAAATGATCATGAATTACCTCTCTACATTACTTTGATTGAAAGTGAGACCGGAGGACAGGAGTCACAGTCATAGCGATAGTTATAGTCATAGTCATAGTCATAGTCATAGATATATGCTTATTATTAAGACTGGAATGATTTGAGCTTTCCAATCCGACAGGATAGAACGTTGCCAAGCGTGCATCCGTGATCCGATAATCCAATCCTTCCTTTGTTTGAAAGTCCTTAGGAGTGACCAGACGGAAAATCCTGCAAATCCGATACGCAAAACCTTGCTGCCTGGAAGTCATGGTGGAAAGGTAGGAGGCCCAAGTCCGCCCCGAAAGGTAGTGATGATTTGCTACCTAGTAAGAATGGAAGAGTACTCGTGGTTGCGAGACTGCCAAGTTGCCCAGTTGCCAACGGTTGCCTGAAAAGTAAAGCGCATTTGGAGCGGTGAGCTACCTAAGAATCATGGCTCATGCACGTATAAGACGATTATGTACTCGCAGTCTCGCACTAGGGTGATGATTTGCTTTCAGAAAGAGTGCGTGGGTGACTCAGCCCTGCTTGGGAATATGCAACCTGCGAGGCTGCAACACTAGTCACAGAGTCACGGTCTATGGAGTCATGGACAAAGAACAAGAAGAGATGCGGAAGACGATAGACGCAGACGAAGACGAAGACGAAGACGAAGCGAAGGAGCATGTGATTGGTTAGAGTCAAGCTGACGAAGCTGATATCGGCTTGATTCAACTACCTGCTGCCTTGAAATGGACTAGCCCACTCGGCAGACTTTTTGTTAGCTTCGCTTCTTAGAAATCCGAACCCGCCGGGTGTTGAGACAAAGCAAAGTCCGAGAGTACCGTCGGGCTTAGACGGATTACACACCGGTTCAGAATTTCAAGGAGAACAACAAGAAGGATTAAAGACAGCCCAGATCCCTCAACGACACCATGTCCTTTCCCATCTCCATCTCCATCTCCGTCTCAGACAAAGAAGAACAAACCATCATCAATCATAATCATCCGTGTCCTCATACCATCTTCTCACAGTTCACCAAACAACCCTACGAGCACCATATCGGCATACTTTCTCATAAGCCGCCCTGACTCATTGGCCAATTGCAAATCATTCTGCCTCATCTCACCATCAATATTTCCCCCAGACACAAAACCAACAAGATGCCTTCCAGTCTCAGATACCAAATCTGTTCCTCCACAACACCAGCATCATCAACAACCCAAACAATCACTGCGTCACCACCACAGAAGATGCAGAAGATGTCTCTCACTCAAACCTACTATCTTGCCCACACCGCCCGTGGTAAGCTCTCTAAGGAGGCTGCCCGGGGGGACCACGAGCTCCGCCTTCTGGTCGGCCATGCCAACCTCCTCGATGGTCTGATGCTCGACCTTGCCAACGCTGAGCAAGAGCAAGAAAGTTGGTTCAATCAGACCGTCAGCGGTGCCCCTAAGGCATCCGAAGAGTCCAAGCACATTAAATGGGCCGACACTATTCCCGAAGAGCTCGAGGAGGCAGTTGAGGAGGAATTCTACGCCGAAAGCTCAGACAGCGACAGCAACAGCGACGCGGACGATGACGAGGAAATGCAAATTGCACGGCCAATTGCCCTCGGCAAGGTACCACAAGCACCAGCTACCATCATCACCACCGAGTATGATGAGGATGAGGACATGGAGGACGAAGACTATGAGGACGACCTCGCTCTGACGCGCACATCGTCGGCACACCCACCAGAGCTCCTCCATGAGGACTCAGACTCAGAGTCCGAAGACGAGTCAATGCCTCCCTCGCCTGATGCCTTTTCGGAGCAACAAAGACAAGAAATCGCAACAACATCATACTATCAGCCATTACCAGTCAAGTCAGACTCGCCAGCCTCGTTGCCGGAGTCAGACCAGTCCTTCTTCGATGAGGGTTTCTACCTCCCGCAACGGCAACAGACAGTCATTGCAGCGTGTTAGGCACAGGACTTTTGATGACGATTCGGTTGGTTTTATGGTCATGGCAACGATTCAGCAAAATACCCAAGCGAGCGATGAGCGATCTTCTTTTGATGATGTTTTGAATGGATAAAACTCTACTCGGATGGCTATGGCTACAACCGAAACTAGGGGGAGTATTTGGGGAAGAAGCATTGGAGGCCTAGCAATTTACTCGTACATTCTCCCTCAACAAGAGGTTGAGTAGCACCAGAGAAGATAATCCAAAACAAAAAGTTGGCAAAAATTCATGTGTCATCTCATTACTCGCATGCAGTTGTCAATCATTGACTTTGAACGCGATCGTACTCGTAATTCATCCCCCGCATCTGCACGAATATGATATTATATTCATGTCGACATTATTGCGTCAACAAGAATTTGATGTGTAGCTCGTAATCGTACTTTATTAACCAGCTCGTAATTCCGATTTCCTCCCATCCCATTCCCTGCATTAGAATTGAGGGGTTGGGTTTTTGTACTTTAACTTAAGTAGTTGACCTCGACCGTGCTTCAACATTTAGCGTATGAATTTCGGAAGAAGAAGGAGTAATAAAGGCCGATTGCCGATGGTGCCGAGTTACAGTCGACGCTCGCTATAACGAAATTCGGTATAACGGAAATCTCGATACAACGGAAGAAACCCGCCGATTTCACAAAAATTACATACAAATAACGAAATCTCTCGCTATAATCGTATAACGAAATTATTTTTTCACATTAACGAAATTTTATGCAAAAATCATACATTATATACGTATAAAATATGTATAAATATAAAAAATTCTCGATTTATATAAAATTTAGCATGCATTAATTAAGTTTTATAATTAAAATATTAACTTTATATTTAAATTTATTTAAATTAAGTTTAGCGTACTTTCGTTATAACGAAATCTCGCTATAATGAATTAATATTAATAATTTTATCGTTTCGTTATAGCGAGCGTCGATTATATAATATTATTTATTAATTATTATTATAAAACGTTAAAATTATTACGTTATATTAATTTATATTTAATAATATAATAAAATAATATTAATAAATTATCAAATAAATATGCTATTATAATTGTATAAAATTTATTATTTATTTTTTATAAAAATAATCTAGATTATATATTACTTTATCGTATATATTTAAATATAAGATAAATTTTAACGAGTTCGTTTAATAAATCGATATTATATAAAATAAACGTAATCGAAACATCATATTTTTCTTTTATTAAAATCTTTATTTATAAAAATAAATGCGTAACGAATTTATTACGACTTAAAATTAATATAAAAATAATATTTAAAATAAAAACAATTACTTTATATCGATTGTAAAATTTTATATAATCGCGTTTAACAATCTTATCGCGATATTGTTATAAAAAAGCTTTATATTTAAATTTTAAAATAAATCTTATAAATATAATTAATATATTTATTATTTTTATTTTAAAAAATCTTAATCGTAATACATTTTTTTTTAATATTACAATTTATATTTATTTTTTTACTTTTTTTTTAAACTTATAATAATATTATTACAATGTCGATTAAATTTATTTTTATTAATTTTAAAAACTTTAATATTTTTTAAAAGAAAATGATAAAAACTTTCGAAAAAAATTGAAACAAAATAATTATATAAAGTTTAAAACAAAATTAACGAATTTAATATTAACATAATACTATTTTCTTTATTGTTATAAACTTATATTATTTTTATAATTCGTCGATAATTTTTTTTTAATTAATTTAATTTTAAATTTAAATTTAAATTTAAATTAAAAATGTCGTCGAAAAAAATCAAAATGAAAATCTTTAAAAATAACGTTTTATTTTTGCATTTTCGATTTCGTTATAATAAATTAACAATTTTATTATAAAATTATTATTAATATTAATAACGTGAAAAAGAATTTTCAATATCGCGTTTTTTTTTATTAATTATAATAAATAATTAATACGTCTCGTTATTTTGTGTATTATTTGAAAATTAAATCTTCGAAATTATATATAATCGTTTCTCTTTTTCGCGCATTTTATTATATTTCAATTAATAGTATTATTTTATCGTAATAAAATTATATTATTATCGTATTTATATTATATTATAAAAATAATCGTTTTAAATTTTATATTTATATCGAGCTTAATAATCGAAACGCGTTTTTATATAACTTTTTTTATAACGTTTATGCGAATTATCTCGTATTTAACGTTATTAATTATTTAAAAAATAAATTTAATTTTTACAAAATCGTTATCAATGTTAATTAAAATCGTGTTAAAATAATATATATACACTTTTTTCTTTTCGCTTTTCGCGTCTCATATTTTATTATAATAACGTTATAATTTTATTACGCTCGTTACGCTTTAAAAACGATTCAATTAATTATTTTTCAAATTTGTTTTTTTTTCGCGTTGATTATAATAATACGAATGCGATGCGAAAGATTAAAAACAATTTATGAAAATTAATAATGTCGTTAAAAAATCGCGAATTTCGTTTTCATTATAACGATTTCATTTTATTATTATGTTAAAATAATCAAGTTCGTTTTACTTTTCTTATTCGACTATCGTCGAATTTAAGTTTGATAAATTTCATATTTTATATAATATCTTAATCAAATAATTTATTATTTACTTTTAATAAATTATAAATTCGATCGATCGAACTTCGTTCAATAACTTAACACTTATTTTATCGATATGTTTTATATATATTAATTCATAAGTCGTTTTAAATCATAAAACTTTATTTTTATTTTATGAAAACATTTTATGCGAGCATATTATTATAAAACATTATAAAAATCTTAAAGCGTTAAAAAACATTCGATTTATTATCACATTAACGAAATAATATCATTTTGAAGCCTCGATTCGAAACACGTTTAAATATTAATTTTAAATAAATCTTAATTTTCGTTAAAAACGTTAATTTTATCGACGACGTGATTATAAAAATTAAATTATATATTTTAATCAATAAAAACGTCACGTTAATTAAAAAAAACAATTTTTAAATCTTTAAAATTAGATTCAATTAATGTATATTCTCATCGTGCGACGTATTTATTTAATTAAAAATTAATTAATAAATGCGTTTTAATCGCTGAAAACAATCAATTTCAGAATTCATTAAAATAATTAATTAATAACGTGTCGAAATCATCTCGATCGTTATTAAATTTTTTATTTAAATCAAAACGAGCAATTTTTTTAAAAGTTATTAACTTTAAAATTTATTAAAAACAAATTAATTAATGACAAATCAAATTTATCGATCGTTATTTAAGTTCGAATTCATTAAAATAATTAATTAATAACGTGTTAAATTTATCGATCGTCGTTTAAATTTATTGCTTAAATTAAAAACGAGCATTTTTCATTTAAATTAATATAAATCACGAAATTTTTTCGTCTCGATACGTTAAAAAGTTAATTGTTAATATAAAATTCAAAAAAATTATTCTTTATCATCGTAAATATATATATAATTTATATTAATTATTTAAATAAAGTAGATATAAGCTTTAAAGCATATTTATTCGCTTCGTTTTCTTTATTTTATTTAAAAAGTGCTCAAATTTCAAAACCATTATTATATTTATTAATTTATTATCGTTATTATATTTAAATCTTTAATATTAAAATTCATTAATATTTTAAAAGAGATAATTAAATTAATCGATTCAATAAATTACATAATTTGAAAGCGAATCGTAAAAGACATTTTTAAGATCTTTAATTTATGAAAATAAATTGAATCGAAAAATAAACATTCGATTTTAAATTTTATTATTTAATAATAAGGATAATAATAATAATAACGATATCGTTGAGCTTAAAGCGTGAAAATTAATATATAATTTCATTTATATCGTTTTACGTTTTTGCGTAATTAATAATAATTATATCGATATTAAATATATAATCAACGCTCATAACGCGTGAATCAAATTAAAAGAAAATTGTTTTCTTCGAAATTTTAAATATTTAATTCGCGCGTTTTAACGTTTTAATAATTTAATGTTAAATTAATATAGCGATAATTTTAACGAATATATTAATAAATTTCGAAAGTTATTAATAAAGCTTTAAAACTTTTTCATTTAATTTAAATTAAACGAAAATTTGCTTATTTAATAGTTTTATTTCAATTTAAAATCTTTTTATAACGATTATATCGAATAATATTTTCAAAATAATATTTTATTTAATAAAAACGAATTATATAAACATATTTTAAGCGAAATTATATAACGATTTCAAAACATTTATTACTTTAAACACGTTTAAATTATATATATTTTCATTATTTATTTCTTTTTAATTTTTATTCGAATTATAAATTAAAACGAATATCGATTAAATTATTATATTAATATTATCAAAATCGTCAAATTGTGTAAGAAATGCGATATGCATTATTATGATTTCGATAATTATAAAATCGATGATAATAAGATTAATTCATCGATTAATAACTTTTTTAATAATAATAATAATAAATGAAAAGATAAACGAAAGAGCGATAATAACAATAACGAAAATAATAAAAAGTTTAAATTCAACGATTTTAAGTTCAAATTGAAATTTAAGAATTTTAATATATTGAAAATTTATAATAATTGCGCGAGAGTGAATTTAAACATTTTAAATTTAAATTATCTTAATTTTTATATCATCAAATATATTATTTATAATCGAAATAAATTTCTTAATTATTAATTATTTGAAATGTTTCACATCGTTAAAAAATATAATAAAACATTATTAATTATAATTATAAACATTATTCGCATTAAAGTTAAAAAAAATAACGATCAAATCGTGACATTGAATTTTAAAAATGTTTTATATATATTTAATAATGATTTTAATCTTATCTTTATGAAAGTTTTATTTAAAAATAATTATTTTATAAAAATTTTATTCAACGAAATCAAAATTGAGCGTGATAAAATGTAAATTATTTAACGCGATAATTTTTATATATTCGATAATAAAAATTATTTAATTTTTATTTTAACGATTATTAATATCAAGATTTTCAATTTATAATATATTTATATAAAATCTTTTAAAAAACAAAATATCGCTCGTTTCGAGAGCATATTTATTGAAATAAATTTATTCAAATTTTCGACGCTCGAAGACGTTTATGTATTTTATATAAAATTAAATCTTTATTTATTATCTTATAAAAGACATTTAATTCTCGATAAATATGTTAACGAATTATTTTATTTCGATATTTTTGATTTTATATTAAGCGTTAACATTTATTCGAATTATCAAATAATGTTTAAATTTATAAAAAACGTCAATAAAAGATCTTATATTCATTTCGATACTCATAAAAATAAAGTTTTTAATATTTTTAAATCATTTAAAATTAATATAAAATATAATAATTTCATTATTAAACGCATTTATAATGATAAAAACATCGTGATTAAAAATCAAATTTTTAATGATTTTAAATACGATTATAAAATAAAATGAGAATTTATTATTTTTGAAAATTCTTAAATAAATGAAATTTTTAAACGTTTAAATTAAATATTAATGATTAAAGCTCACGTTTTGTTAATAAATAATAAATTTTCGAAATTTATAATTTTAAAATTCATTATAATTATTAATTATTTTCGCAATCGTTCGTTTATCGTAAATATAAACAAAATCTTATATGAAAGTGAGTTTGATCGCAAATTTGATTTATTTCATTTAAAACGCATTAAATAAAAAGATCTTTGCGAAAAACGTCGAATCTTTAATATTAATTAAAAAAAGTTCGATAATCGTTATAAAAAAAATCGTTTGATAAATTATGAAAATAATTTTTATCGAATGTTTATTCGAAACGATCGAATTCAACGATATTTTAATATCAAATAAATAAATCATTATTTTAAAACGCAATCTTCAAATGAAAAATCATTTATTATTAATTAATTTTCAAAATTACGCATCGAAATCGATACGATAATAAGAATTAAGTTTATAATAACAATTTTAAATAATATTAATAATGATATCAATAACAAAGCCCTCTTTTTTAAATTTTTCAAAAACTTTTTTTCGTCGACGATTATTATTAACATCGCCGTCGTAATTTCAAAAACATTTTCGATTTAATGATTTTTTTAAATGTTAAAGTCGCGTATTAAAGAATTTTTTATCGTTATTATAAATTCAATTTTTATAAATGCGTAATAAATTTTCTTTATCGAAATCGTTTTCGTCGTTATCACACTTTTAAAAGTTTTAATATTTAATTTCATTGCGTTATTAATTAATATAAACAATTTTAAGTTATTTAAATTTTATATTTATAAAGAGATAATAATAAACGTTTTATATAAAATGAATTAATAATTGAATATAAATGAAGAATATTATTTTTTAATCGATAATAAAATTTAATATTTTTATAAATTCTTAATAAATCGTAAAGTTTTAAAAAGTAAATGAATTTATAAATTTAAATATAATTCGATAAACGAAATAATTTAATATAAGACGCGATAAATAATTCAAGATTATATATAATGCGAAGGTATCGATTTTAAAGAAATTTTCGTTTTTGTTATTAAATTTATAAATTATAAAGTTATCTTTATTATAATAATCATTTTCGATTTAAAATTAAATTAAATAAACGTTAAAATCGCATTTTTATATGATAACGTTAAAAAAATTGTGTATATTCGTTAATTTAAAAGATATAAAAACGATATCGATAAAGTTTATCATTTTAAAAAAACGCTTTACGAATTAAAATAATCGTTTCGAATTTAATATAATATTATATTTATCTTTTTTCGAAAATTCGAATATCGTTTTTTAACGAAAGATTTTAACGTTTTTATTCACGACGAAAAGAAAATTATCGTGATTATTTATATCGACGATATTTTTATCGCGGGATTTAATTAATTCGTTATTAACAAATTCAAAAACGCTCTTAATGTTAAATTTCGAATAATGAATTTAAAATTATATATTTATTATCTAAATATAAAAATAATGCGCGATTATTAAAATCGTATTATAACGTTTAATTAAGAGAATTATTTCGAAAAGATTTTTAAGAATTATAATATATGAAGTAATTATATTAAAATTATCGATATTTTAATAAAAATTTTATATTTAAAATTCGTTATTAAAGATTTCAAAATTATTAAAAAATCTCGCTTTTTATATTAATTCATTATTAATTCTTTAATGTACGCGATGTTAAATATTCGTTTAAATATCGTTTACGCTATTTTCGTGATTTTTTATTATATTTTTAATTTTAACAACTTTTATTAAAAAATAATTAAAAGAATTTTTAAATATTTGCGAAATATATTATATTTTAAGTTTGTTTATAAAGAAAAACTCGTTTTATTACGCGAATATATTAATATCGATTGAATTAATAATTAAGACATTAAACGATTTATTTTTAATTACGTATTCAATTTTGATAATATAATTATAAATTAATTATTTAAGTGTTAATTTATAGTAATATTATTCATTTATAAAATCGAATATATCGATTAAATTCAAATCATTAAAGAGACGATTTAATTCGAAAGATTTTTTAATAATCTCAATTTCGTGATTTTAAAGTCGATAATTAACGCTTTTAATAACGATAATGCGATTTAAATAAAGCGCGTTTTCGTAACGTGAATTCAATTAAAATTAGAAAATTTCATTTTCGCTTTTATTATCGTTATTTTTTAATAATAATCAAAATATCATAATTTTAATTAGAAACTTTCAATTTTATAATCGTTTTAAACACATTAATATTTAATATTATTTTATGCGCGAAAAAATCGTGAATAATGATATCGTTTTAAAATACGTTTTCATTAAAAAATAAATCGTCGATAACTTTATAAAATCTTTATTTAAAATCAAATTTGACGTATTTCGTTAAACGCTCGATCTCGAATGAATTTAAAAATAAATTTCGATTTATTATTTATAAAAGATTAAATTGTTCACGTCGTGATTTTATTAATTAATTTTTTAATTTTAATTTTTTTTAAACGATAACGATAATATTAAATAATTTAATAATAAATTTTTTCAAAAATTTATTTTAAATAATTTCGAAAAATTGAAACATCGCTCGATTATAAAAAAGAGAGATTTTTAATAAAATTAATTATCTCGCTTATCGCATTTTAAAAATTTATTAAAATAAATTTTAAGTTTTAATATAATTATTCTCGATTATCATTTTTTCAAATTTTTTTATTTATAAATTTTTATTCGAAAGATATAATTGTCGATAATGTTTATTAAATAAACGATTTAAGAATTTAAGCGAATTAATTTATAAATTTAAAATTTATTTTTCACGAATGTAATTTAATAAAATTTAAAAAAGTTAAAATAATGTAAAATAATTAACATTTCATTTATTAAAGATTATAAATAATTATTATTTTCAAAATTCGATTATTATCGAATTTAAATTGTTTTTTCGAAAAGGTTTTTTTAAATTAATTCAATCGAAACGAAAAAATTTATAATTATTTTTTATTCGATTCAAATTAATATTGCTTTAATCAAAAATTCGTTCGATATTTTATATTAAATTACATTTAAAAAGTTTAAAAAATAATTGTTTTTTTAAAATTATAATAGGTGCTTTAAAGCGTTATTTAAAAAATTTCTCATATTTAAATTTTTTCTTTATATTCTCACATTTATGATTTTTAAAATTTAAAATAAATATTTATAACATTATTCGATTTGCGATCGAGATAAAAATTTATAATTATTATTTAAATTATAATTAAAAACAAAATCTTATTATAATAATTGAATTTATGAAAATAATTATATAATTATGAAATAAATAAATTTAACGTTTATTATTATTAAAGATTTTAAATATTTAATTCGATGATCGCGCTTATCGATTCATTTAAATATAAATAATAAAAATTAACATATCAATCGTTATATATTCTCACTTTGTGAGAATTAATTTAAAATTTTTATAATATGTTTATATTTTCGATATTCATTTTTATATTAATTTCTCGTTATTTTATTATTATTATTTTATATTTTATCATTAATACGTTTATAATATCGTCGTTTTAAATGTTAATAATATCGACGCATATAACTTTTATATCGTTTAAATTCTCGACGTTCGCATTCTAAAAGTTAACGTCTTTAATATTTATATTTTCGACGTCTTTAACGCTTATAACGTTTTTAATTATTAATGTTTATATTTTTAAAATCATTACTTTTAATTTTCATTTCTTAATATTTATATCACAATATTTAAATTTATAAAGAAATATTTTTGATAATTAATTTTCGATGCTTTTTTCTCGATGTTTATGTTTTAAAATCGATATTTTTAATACTCATCTCTCGATGTTTATATTTTAAAGTCGATATTCTCAATATTTATCTTTCGATATTTATATTTTAAAATCGATATTTTCGATATTCATCTCTCGATATTTATATTTTAAAGTTAATATTTTTAATAATTATTTCTTAATATTTAGGTTTTTATATCGATAAACAATGATTTATAAATTTTTCACATTTTTCTTTTTCGATATAATCGTTTTTATATATTTATTAATTATATATTAATCGATTTTTAATGTGCATTTAATAACCTGAAAATAAAATTTTCAAAAAATCTTTTTTTTGCAAAAAGTGAAATTTTTTATATGAAACATCGTAACGAATATATTTAAAAGAATATAATCGTTTTTAAATTTCGATATTTTCATTTTTATTATTCGCGATTAATTTTATTATTATTATTTATTAAAAAAAAAAAAAAAAGAGAAAAAATGATTATCGTCGTTAGTTTTATTATCATTATTCGATGTTTATTTTATTTATTCGACGCATATTTTATTATCGTTATTCGATATTTATTTTGTTTATTTAACGTTTATTTTATTATCGTTATTCGATTTTGATTTTCGCGAGAATCGAAATTCGTGTTTTTCAAAAAATATTTATTACGCGCCCGATGATCTTATTATTATTATTCGAAAATTATTTTATTATCGTTATCTTACGCTCGACTTATTATAATTATTTAACGCTCATTTTATTATCGTTATTCGATTTTGATTTTCATAAAAATCGAAATTCGTATTTTATTAAAACATTTT
The DNA here is from genome assembly GCA_009733775.1 of Alectoria sarmentosa. Classification (NCBI taxonomy): domain Eukaryota; kingdom Fungi; phylum Ascomycota; class Lecanoromycetes; order Lecanorales; family Parmeliaceae; genus Alectoria; species Alectoria sarmentosa. Next base: position 28,479 of record WOGZ01000112.1, read on the forward strand.
CATTATGCGCTCGAGAATCTTATTATTTTTATTCGATATTTATTATACGCTCGATAATTTCATTATCGTTATTCGATATTTATTTTAATTATTCGACACTCATTTCATTATCGTTATTCGATTTTAATTTTCGTGAAAATTTAAATTCGTGTTTTTCGCACATTTTTATTATGCGCTCGATAATTTCATTATTGTTATTTAACGATTACTTTATTTATTCGACGTTTAACGTTTAAAAAAAAGAAAAAAGAGAAGATATAAAAAGTATTAATGTATACGATTGTAAAAAAAATGTGATTTTTCATCTTTATTATTTAGTTTTCAGCGTCATAAATGTTGAAATTCGTGATTTTGTTATATAATTTTATTCGAATAAAAATGTTAAAATAATCAAGTTCGTTTCACTTTTTCTATTCGATTATCGTCGAATGTAAACTTAATAAATTTTATATTTTATATAATATCTTAATCAAATAATTTATTATCTACTTTTAATATATTATAATAAAAATTCGTAATAAAATCGAACGAGAATAATAATGAACTTGATTTAAAATTTGAGAATTTAAAAACGATAAAAAAAAAATTCGTCGAAAAAGAAAAAGAAAATTAATAATAATAAAAATAATAATAATAATGTTTAAATCGTTCTCGCGACGATTTTAAAACGATTTTTTTTTTAATAATTAATAATTGCGATTATTAAAGTTTATAATATATAACTTCGATTATAAATATAAAGATATTTTTATTTTATAATTAACATCTTTTATTTTATATCATTTTTCGCAAATTATAATTATTAATTTTATTAACGTTTTATAACACTTTCTTTATAATTATATCGCGTTTTCATAATTTTCTCGTTTTTTTTTTTTTTTTTTTTTTCAATCTCGCAACATTTCTTTCTCGATCATTTTTTTGCGATATTTTATTAATTTCTTAAATTTTTTCATTATTTTATAATATTTCATCGTTTTTCAAGTTATTTTCGATAATTTATTAAAATATTTTAATTTTATTTTATTTATTTTTAGATTCGTTTAAATGTATCTTTAATATTTTTAATTTCTCTTTATTTTATTACGAAGAATTCTCAAAATTATCAAAATCATTTTTCAATTCTCGATTTTATTATTAATTATTTTCTTTAAAACTTACATTTATTGTTAAGTTTTTTAAAAATGTTTTTATATTAAATAAATTTTTTTATATGCGATTTTTTTATTATTAATAACGTTACGAATTATTAATTTATTTACGACGACATTATTGATTATTTATAAAAAAAACGATTAATTTAAACGTTACGATTTCGTTATAATAATATTACGCTTTTATTTTTATTTGCAATAATAATATCGCATTTTCGAACTTTAATAATAATATTTTTCTCGAATTATTCGATTCATTTTTTCTTTATTTAAAATCGACGTATATTAATATAATTAATGCGTTTTTATTTATCTTTTTTAATAATAACAAATTTATTATATATAAACAAATCTTTTACATTTTTTAAATTAAATATATTTTTGATTTTTAATAATATTAAAATAATATTTAATGCTTTTTTCAATTTTATTTTTAATATCGAATTAATTTAATACTTTTTATTATGACAATTACGATAAATATTTATTTTATCGAGATACTTATCTCGCTTAGCAATTACACTTATTAAAAAGATATTTTATTAAATTAATGATTTAATAAATTTATATAAATAGTTAATTCTATCAGAAAAAATCAATTAATTTTACATTCATTTTTATAATCACATTTATAAAAGTATATACATTTATAATAATAATAATAACATTTATTTAATATAATTATTATTTAATCGACTTTTGCTAAGTTAAAAACCTTTATCAACTAGCATAATAATCATCATTAATCGATTTACTAACAATCAAGTTTATCATCGTTAAGATATTGCTTATCAACTTAATTATCTCGTTAATTTCTCGTAACGTCGTCGTTTAAATCTGATAGTTACGAGATTTTATTAATTTCGATCATTAATTCAATGACCTCATTGATTTCATTACTCGATTGATTATTAATTATCTCATAAATGATACGCTCAAATTTGTTAAAGCATTTTCCTCAATTACAATAAGATAATAACGTATTTAATTAAAATCATTTTTATTCGATTCGCTTATCGAGTTATAATAAATCTAATTAAAAAATTAAATTATCGATCGAATAACAATCAGATTAACAATTCGTAATTTCGAAACAATTATTAAAAATTTACGACGTTTTTTCGAAGATTCATTTTTTATCGAAATCATTTCACATAATTCGTCGATTATTATATCTTTAATCGAAAAACTTATAATTATTAATTCGATATTTACATTTTCAAATATAAACGATTTTATTATTAAAACAATCTTTATTAAAGAGATTATTTACAATTCATCAATCGATTTTATTAATATGTCTTTTATTATCGATTTAAATATGCAAACAATTATTAATATTGTTATAACTTAATATGTTATTAAGCACTTTTCACAATCTAATTAATAAAATTCATTTAATAAATTTGAATCTTTCGAATTTATTATAATAAAAGAAGATAACGAAAATAAATTAAATGTTAATGATTTAAGCTTTTTCGATTTTATGTATAATAATAAATTAATTAACAATAAATTAGCAATCGAGTATACTAATAAAGAGATATATTTTTATAACGTGCATTTATTTATTAAATATGTTAAAAACCTTATTATCGTTAAAAGTGTTAATCTGATACGAGAAAATTTATAAATAAGTTTATATAACATTATCTTGAAATAATAAATTATTGAACTCTTAATTATGAAACGTCGAATTATTAAGTTCGATAACGACGTAAATGAATAAAATACCCTATTTATCGACAGATTCAAGAAGTTTATTATGATAATTATTAATGTTATACTTCGTGAACATTACATTTTATAAAATGTTAACACTTGACGTGAATTATGTGAACATATTTAAAAGATTCTTTATTTGATTAAAGACGCAGATATAACGCTTATTAAAAATTAGTTTAACATTATTTATAATAATATTAATTTAAAACTTCGTCGAGACATCAAAAAGTCTAAAAGAATTATTATTATCAATTTATATTTAATAAATTTTAATAATTGTAAATACGAATAATAGATTTATGTAAGCAAGCATAAAAAAGGAAAGTTAAATATAAAAATATTATTTTAATAAGCAAATCGATAATCTCGATTTGAAAATAATAAAGATAATTATAATTAATTTCAATATCGTCAATAAGGATAATAGTAATAAAGGCAATAAGATATTAATTTTAATTAACAATTTTACGATTATTAATTTAATCAATTTAATTAATTTTATTATATTTTATAATCTTTCATTTCTCATTAATATAATATTAATATTTACATTAATTAATAATTTTAATATTCAAATAAAAATCTATCATAAATAAATCAACGCTTAAACGAAAATTCATTTTAATAATTTTAAATCGTTGATTTAAATATAAGCAGATTAAGTTTTTAATAATTTTAAGTTAATAATTAATTATAACGTTTGTTTATAATATTAATTAAGCTATTTTATAATAACAATAAATAATCGTATTAATAGTTTTTTCAAAATAATCAATTTTGTTATTCGTAATATTCGTAACAACAATGAGTTTATTAAATAAATGAGAATGTCGAAGACAATTTCGACGACGAATATGATAAATTCGTTGGTTTTTTTTAATATTATGTTATCGAGAAATCTGTCTTGATATTTAATAAAGAGTTTATTAACTTTAATAATGATTATGACAATATATATGACGTTCACTTCGTTAATAAAAAGGTTGATCACATATATAACAGATGCGAAACCTGTTTTTTATTAAGAAATAAGCTTTTCAAGCATTTGCGAAGCTTATACTCGAAATAAAATTCTATTCAAATCTTATTAAAAATTATTTTTGATAAATTTGCATTTATAACATATAATGTTTATATTAATATTATTAAATTTATTGTTGAATCACATTATAATATAAGATTTAATTATAACTTCAGAAGTTGAAAATATGTTACTTTTAAAATAAGTTTTTTATCGAATTTTAAAGTAGAGAAGAGTGAAATATCGTCAAATATAGATTATAATATCATTTTTGATAATCGAACTTATTTGTTTAAATATATATTTAAGTTAAAGATTAAAAAGATAATTATCTCGTTATTAATTAAAAAAATCGATAATAAAATTATTCGTATTAATGAGTATACTATGATGTCGATTTACGTTCAAAATACTTTTAATAATTTAATAAAAACGACGTGTTTCATTATGAAAATTCATATTATAAATAATTTTAAAATTAATATTTTCATCGATATTAATATTATAACGTCGAAAGAAATGCTTATAAATTTAAATATTAAGGTTTTTATTTTAGCAAAGTGTTAAGAATTGTAAATTTCACTCGATGTTATTACTAAATCAAATCCTCATTTCAAATACACAATTTATTTTAAATTTATAATTATTATAGCATCAGATATTATTATTAAAGTATTTATTGTTTATAATAACACAATTTTTATTAATAAAGATTTCTTATTTAAATCAGATTGCGCTCAAAATTTGAAATTTATCGATGAGATATTTGCGCATATTGTTAATGTTACAATTTTAATAATATAAGTTTATAACGTTATAATTGCATTAATTCGTTTATCAAAATAAATTAAATTAAAGACATTATTTGAATATGAGTATAATAACGTTTATATGATTAATATTATCGATGCTCATCTCGTTATCAATAACGTGAGATTATGAAAAAAGAATTTTGTTAAAGGTTTTATGATAACGATAATTGCTTTTGCATTATTTTCGATTATTTTCGTAATAAAAACCTTATTAATGCTTGAATCCTTATTAACGTTTCAACTCTTATTAAATTTCATAAAATCAACGACATTAATTGATTTATAATTTGAGCATATGTTAGATAATGAAATTACGATTTATAATATATTCGATATAATCTTTTAAATTACTATTATAACAATTTTTTTTTCAAAGATATAAAAAAATTAAGGCGTTATAGTGAATATATTTGAAAAGAAATGAATGTTTATTTCATTAAAGTCAAATGTTATAATTAAATCATCGCGTATATATTTAATCAATCAAAAGAATCGAGAAATCATTAATTTCACATTTGATAAACTTTATATTTAAGATAAGATGAAATGATTAAATTAATTTATTTTATATAATTATTTTATATTCGTGATTTGAAAGCAATTATCTAACGGTAACAAAAAAAATCGAATAATCGTCGACATATGTGAGCTCAATAAGATCACAGAATTCGATATTTATTCGTTATTTTTTCAATCGAATATCATAACAATGATAATCGAAACGTTATATATTTTCACAATTGACGATAATAATTATTTTCATCAATTTCGTGTTCGTTATAAAGATTAATATAAATTTATAATAATATTTCATCGAGATTAAAAGCAATTCAACGTGGTTTTTATAAAATATAAGAGATCGTTATCTTATGTGTAATGATAAATTAATTATTTATTAAAATCATTACGTGACTTTATTAAAGTTTATATCGACGATATAATAATCTTTTTTAAAACTTTATCAAAACATTTAAAGCATTTACGAAAACTTTTCATCTGATTTTGATAACGTCGAGTTTATTTAAATTCTAAAAAATCTTTTTTAAAATATTTTTTTATGATCTTGCTCGATCAAAAAGTTGATTTTTTAAATTTATCGACGATAAAAAAAAAACTTATTATTATAATATTATTGCATTTTTCGATTTTTTTTCGCAAGCTAAAAACGTTTCTTAATTTTATAAATTGATTATAATTATTAATTTTTTATTATACTCAGCGTGTTAATATTTTACAAATACGCAAAACGAAACTTATAAAAACATTTTTCAAGAAGTTTAAAGAGTATACACGTAAATAACAATTTAACATTTTTTATTATAATTTTACGAAAGCAGAGATAAAAGTTTTTAAAGATTTTCAAAAAACTTTTGTTAACTCAACGTTTTTAATTTATTACGATTTTAATCGTAAACTTTATATTGATCTTGATGTTTTTAAAAAATGAAATTTTATTATCATAATTTATCACGTCATTAACGATCTCGAAGAATCTTTTTCACGTATTAATATATAATTTATTGTTTTTTTTAATAAAATGCTCAATTAAATCGAGCAAAATTATTAATTTATAAAGTTAAAAGTTATTAATATAATTTGAATTGTTAAAAAAATGAAATATATAATCGAATTTATCAAAAAATCATTTATAATAATATACACAAATTATTTTATTATTATATTTATATCTTATTAAATAAACCTTATTATTTCAAGTATTAATAAATTTAATTTGCGATTTATTTGAGCATCTTAATATCTTTTTATGTTTAATTTAATAATACGTTATAAAATCGATAAAATAAACATCGTTTTTAATGTTTTATTACGATTATAAACATTAATTATAATAATAAAAGATGAATTAAATGTGTTAAAAACATTATATAAATTATCGATTTATAACTTTAAAAAATCATTTATCTTATCGAACGTATTTCGTGTCGAAATATTTATTAATTATCACATTATCTTAATAAAAATGTTAACGAATTTCAAATCACGTTTTATTATCGAATATATAAAGAACTTTTAATGAAATAAGATTTTTGATATTATTAAAAAGGTCGCTAAAATTATTATTTCTAACATTTTTATTAATGAATTCGAGGTTGATAATAAATAGAATATCGATATTATGGTTGCTTGCTTGCTAAATAGCTTGACATTCAACATAGCGTAGCTTTTTTAGTATAAAGAATACAAGAATCATCACACACTCAATAACATAACTTGTTTTTCTATTTTCTTTTGTCCTTTTGTTTCCGCATATCAAAAAGATCATTTCGTGATTTAAAAACCTCATTTCTATCGAAAACCTTGTTAATTGATAACAACATTAAATGTTTATTTCAATGTTATTAATTTCAAACATCAATTCTTCGATATAGTCACCAGCTTTCAAATATTAAAATTTTCTTTCGTTGAAATCGAATTTCAAAACGAGCATCTCTCGTTTCAATCTTCACTCTCTCTTATATTAGATTCTCTTTTATATTGAATTTCATATTTCGAATTTCGGATTTCGAACCTCGAACCTCGGATCGAGATCGGATTGTCGATTTTTATAATTCGAGGCGGTTACGTGAAATAAGTGTTTTCCACTTTCTTCGTCGAGGAAAATTTCTTTTATAATTCTTTTTCTCAATTCGTTATATTTTTATATTTAAGACATCGAATTTCATTTTTGTTTTGAATTTTATGTTTCGAAAGGTTATTATTTTCGCTTTTCAATTTGAGAATTTCTTATAAAGTGAACACGTTTTCACAAATCTTTTCAATTAAAACATTCGTCGATTTATATTTCAAGTTGTGAAAGGCAATTTCAGGTTTTTAAAAATTAGTAAAGACGTTTTAAACTTTTCTATCGACGAACGTGTTAAAATTCGATTAACGTTTTTAAAATCTCATTTTTGACCGTCGAATTGAACAATTAATCGATTTTTTTTATGAATTGTTTTTTGAACATTTGATTAAGAAACTCGAGCCTTTTAAAGGTTTTAAAACTCATTTTCGATAAAAATAACATCTTATATTTCTTTTATTATCTCATTTATCAAGATAATCATTCAAAAAAAAAACGAAAAAACATTTAAAAATCTATTTAATAACGATTTCACATTTAAATCTATTCATTTTATCGAAAAAAATTTCGAGAATCTATTTAATAACGATTTTACATCTATTTCTTCGAAAAAACGACGTTAATTTATATTTATATTAAAACGTTTTATTCTTTCACTTTTTTTATTAATAATTCGAAAATTTAAATCACTCTTTATATTTTCTTTGTTTTTTAACGATTTAAAATTTTCTTTTTTTTCGTTTAAAAGAATTACTTTTAATAAAAAGATTAATAAAATAATCGAAAATAATAATAACTTTAACGGGTTTCGTAATTTCTTTAATATCGATTTTTTTAATCTCGACAATCGAACTTTCGAGCAGAGAAACACGATTGAATTTTAATTTTCTTAACCTTCTCAAGAGTCGAAAACGCAACAATTTTTATTTTTTATTTCTTTAAAAATAAACCTTATTATATAACAAACAATGTTGTAAGTTATGCAGGTTATTTTGAATAACCTTCAATTTACATTCGATTCGATAGACTTTTTTAAATCACAAAAACCTTAAAAACCTTTTAAACAAATTTAAGAAAATTAAGAAAATTTTAAAAATAATTTTTATGCTTTCGATTTGAAATTCTTTCATTTAAATCTAAAAAAATCTTATAATATTAATAACATTGTCTTTATAAACAAAAAGAACATATATCGAAAAATATATTTCTTTTATCGATGAATAAAAGATTACGTTATAATTAAAGAAGAGAATGTCGTGCGAGCAAATCTTTTCACTTATTTTCATAAAACGATATTTTCTTAATAATTAAACATTTTTTTTTAAAATGAAAAGAATGTTATAATATAATTATAAATGAGATTTAAAAGAATATTTACTCGTTTGTAGAAAAGATTCAAAATCTCGATGTTCTCGACATTAAATCAATTTATTAAATAAGTTTATATTATAATAAACGCTGATGATAGACGAGATTCAATTAATTACGTTTAAAACGTTTTCAAATATGTAATATAAGCAGGGATTTCCGATAAGCATACATAAGTTATTTAAATATGAAATCATTTAAACGTGAATTTACAAGTTTCGATATCTTTTTCAACTTTTTTAATCACGTTTCGATAATTTATGAAAAAGCTTAACAATAAAAAAGAATTTTGATATCGCATTCATCAATAAAAAAAAACATAACATAAGAATATGTGAAAAAAAATTCGAGAATGAGACAAAGAAAAAAATCGGGAACGAGATCAAAAATAACGATTTAATAAAGATAAATCTCTGCTCAAAAAAAGATAAAATGAATATTAAAAAACGTCATAACGATCTTATTTTCCTTCACGTTTCTTCATAATATCGAATTCTCGTGAATTCGATACTTATATTTATTAACCGACATTGTTATATTTAACTTACGAAAATGACCAAAAAAGCCGCTAAGGCGGTGAGACAGAAAGAGAAGAAACGGGTTAAATAAAAGATTTATAAAAAGAATAAAGATCTTTTATAATTTTATCTTAAATGTCGAAAGAAGAGAAAAACGAACGATTATTATTAAATTTAAGATTGTTCGTTCTCGATATTCGAAATCTCATTTAATGTTATTAAAATCAACATTTCGAACGAGCAAATTGCTTATTCGCGTGCCTTAAATGTTTTTAACATTTCGTTTTTATTATTCGTCGACTTAATCAAGAGAATGCGTGTTATCACATTAACATTTTCGAAGAAGGCGATGAAAAAGAAAAGATAGTGAGCTGAAGAGGCGAGCTTTATTCGGGACTCATCGTTAATAAAGAATAGTTTCGAGAAGATATGAATCCTTAATCGTCTTAAATCAAAATTGAAATTGAATAACAATTCGATTATCTCCTCTTTTTTTATTAAGAAGATGATTTTTATAAAAAGAAGTGAAAAGAAGAAAATAAGAGTTAAGAAAAAGACGATAATTTTCTTAATAATATCGAAACTTGCCGACGATAAATGATTTTATTTAAGAATGTTAATCGCGCTATGAGAGAAGGGTAAAAAATTTATGTTGAGACAAGTTTTAAAAACATTTAAGGATATTATAGATTTTAAAGACGTTAAGTTCGTAGAGGAGCATAATAATAAAGATTAAATGATATATTATCGTTTCAGAGAGATTAAAGATGCAGCGAAAAATATATCGATCTTCATTAAAGAAAATGAGAAACGATATAAAATTAAGATCATGACATATTATATCGATGATTTATAAATTTTCATTATCTCAAAAAGCTTTCTTGAGATCATAAATTATTATGTTTTAACGATGTAAATTGAGGGTTTAAAGGAGTTTAAAGAGAAGAAGTTTTAATTAAAGTATAAAGAAAAGCTTTATATAATCGAAGTAAAGATCGTTGTTATTTTTGAAATAAATCTCGATTTAAGAAATTTTGAATTTGGGGTCGAAAAATCGGGATTAAATTTTGGCGCATTATTTATAATAAGATTTAAATTAGTAAGTGTTAACGAGATTTGCGAAATTTATCGCAAGATAAATTATATTACTCACGATTGTGAAATTATAACGAGTTTTAAATTTTTTAAAGAGATTAAATTCTTTTTATTAAAAGATAAATTTTTTATATTATAGTTATCATGACGATACATAAAATAAGAATCGTTTCGTTAAATGTTCGTTTTATTTTGAATTTATCTCGATTTAGAGATATGTACAATATAATGTAAAGTTATAATGTGAACGTTTTGTTTTTATAAAAAGTTAACCTGCTCGTCGAGTTCGCGGAACATTATGAGAATTTATTCTCGCAAATACACATTGTTATTCATATTACGAATCGTAATAAAATTGTTATTATAATTAATGTTAAAATTATAATATAAACGTTTAGTGATAATTCGAGTTATATTTTTTATATTAGTGGCGACGGTCGCATTTTGATATATAAAGTTTTGTGTTAGGGTTATTCGCTCAACGTGACATTTGTTTATAATTCGATTTAAGATATCGAACGTTTGATTTAGTTTCAAGAGAAGAATAAAGCATTTTGACGCAATTCGATTTTTTCGCCCTACGACATAGTGAAAGAGGATTAAAATTTGATATTGTCAGCGATAAATAAAATCTCACGAATATTTTCGCGAGTCTTTTAATTATAGAAGTTTTTGGAATTATTAACACAATTTGAAGGAAATAACACATATGAATTAGTGAATAATTAAAGGATTAAGAATCTTGATTTGATAATTTTCACATATTACGTTAGCGATATTTTATATTTAAAAATTGATAAGATGTACGTTAAAGAAAATTAATTAAGTGAATTTAAAGAATGAGACATTATATCGAGCGGATTCTTTATCGATTATAAAGCGGTCACGATCATAATTAAATTAATCTTTACGATTGTTAAAGACCCGAAGAGATGGCGATTGCTTTTTATAATTTTGCAAAAGAGATAAATGCGGAAATCTTGTTTATAGACTTTAAAGGCGTTTTCGAAATTGATTTTTTTAAAAAAATGAAGCATATATAAGGCATTAATGATTTAATCTTTAAAAGATATTGATAAAAATGATAGGCGGGTTAACGATAAATTGAAGTTCAATTTATAACGAAAGAGATTAATGTATTAAAAAAAGAGAAATTTATATAAAGTGAATCTCGAGTTGAAAGCGAAATTATTAATTATCGAAACGCGGAAGAAACATTTCATGAACGTTTTTAATAAAAATTACGCATATAATGCAATAACGAAACATTTTATATTTAATGAAAAATTAACGAAATAATTTTTTTTTAAAGTATAAAGAATGAATTATAGCTTTATTAAGACATTAAAAAATGATAATAATATGACATATTCGAATTTAAAAGATATTTTCAAAATAGTAACGAATTATTATCGAGATTTTTACGATATCAAAATCTTCGACGAAGAGATTAAAGAATAAATATTAAATTATATCACGAGAAGAATATCGTCGAGAATGATATTAAGATTGAGAAAGTCGATATTATTATAAAAGATTGAGATCATTATTCGTTGAGCGGCGTTGAAATCGTTATTTGAGAAAAACGATTTATTTAACGAATATTATAAAACATTTATATAACATAGAAGATAAAAAAACGATTCTTTAATAATCGTGTAAATGTTAACGAGATTTTTTAATGAAATTTAGAATAAGGAAACGCTATCAAAACGTTGAATGAATAATATTTTCATTTTTTTATTCAAAAATAAGAGAAAGTAAACGAACATTCGAAATTATCGTTTTTTATTTATAATGAACGTGGATTATAAGTTATTTATGAATATATTAATGCAGAGATTGATCGCGACTTTGAGAAAAGTTATTGATTTATAACAATCGACCTTTTTATTTAAAAGATTTATTGATGATAATGTTAAAATTGTTCAAAATTTGATAATTAAATATGAAATCATCGTAAAGTTCGCGAGATGAAGGTCGGAGTTGACAATCATCTTTTTGAATTAAGAAAAAATATATGATAAAATTAATCATGAGTTTCTCTTTGCGATATTGATTAAATTTGAGATATTAAAAAAATACATCTTCTGAGTCCGCCTTTTTTATTGAAACGCAAAGATCAAAATGTTTATTAATGATTATTTTAAGAAGATTTTATGAATTCGATATGATGTACGTTAAGAAGATTTATTAAATTATATTCTCTTCATAATTATTATCGAAGATCTTACGCGTTATATAATCTTAAATTTAATTATATCGAGAATCAAGATGAATATTATATAATTGAAAACAATCATATATGCGAATGATATAACGATTATTATTTAAACGCAGATCGAAGTCGACGCGTTAATAACGATTTTTGAGATTTATTGCAAGGTCATAAACGTTAAAATCAATTGAATAAAGTTATATATCTTGCATATTAAGAAAATAATTCGAATTCGATTTAGAGACGTTAAGGAAGTCTCTTCGAATAATCTTTATAAACATTTAAATATTCTTGTTAACATCATAATAGAGCATTAATTTAATGTATTTTAAACGGGAATATTAATAAAGATTAAGGCATTGATAAGGGCATAAGCGCGATATCATTTATCGATAAAGAATAAAATCATAATTATTAACATTTTTATGATGTTTTTTTTTAAATACGTTCTTCGTTTTTTGAAAATGTTGATTAAGATTAAAGATGAGTTGAATAAAAAGTATTATAAATTGATATGAAATAACAAGATTCGGGGTATAATTCGAGATTTACATTTTTGTTATTTTGTGAATAAGAGTAAGATTGAAGGCATTAATTTACATTTTGTTATGAACGTTAACACGATGATCGCAATTAATAAAGTTATTAACGATTTTAATGTTATGTGAACTCAGCTCGTCAGAGATGTTCTTATAATGTGCGTCAAATCTAAGAGTGCGAATGCAAGTTCGATACACGCTATAATAATAATTAACTCATAATTATTACATTTTGCACGTCAGATTGATTATGTTTCAAAATTTTTATAATTATTATGACAAAATTGAAAGAGAATACGAGATAGAATGAAAATGATACATTTTCGTTTTTCGTTAACAACAATGAAGCTATTAATCATTTTCGTATAATATTATATATGTTTAAAGAAGAATTTAGGTTTCGATGATGTTAAAAAGTTTAATTTAATAATGTGAATGGATTTGTGAGAGCGCGGCGCTCGGGTGTTTGACGATATTTAAGATTTAATACGTCAGCAGCCTATAATTCCCCTTGATTTTATTAATTTCTCTTTAATATTTATAATATAAAGTGCGATACGATAATTAAATTCAGATTATGTTTTTAAAATATAACATTTTATATTCTTAGGGCAGAAGCACTTTTAACATCTCGATTAAAATCAAAAAAAAGAATATTTTATGAAAAATGCAAATCGATCGATTTTTTTTGAGAATATTAATTTTCGTCAAATTTATCGTTATTTACTCGATGATAAATTTCGAAGCATTAATTTTAATGAAAAAATTTAAAAATTAATATTCGCATTTCGAAATAGATTCGATAAATCATTTATTAAAGAAGAAAGAATATGAGCGACGACTTAAAATAAGTTTAGAATTTCGAAGATTGAGAATTTGTTGTGAAGATTCTTACATAAAAAAATACGCACGGGGTCGAATTTAATTTGAATTTCATATTCATAATAACGATATCTTATATATAACGTGAATTAATCTCCCTCGCATATTTAAATAAAATGCATTATTTTAAAAATTGTTTAAAAAGAATTTGAATCGATCTGATTCTTTTTTTTCAAGTTATTCGTATTCGAGATTCGAATAATTAATGAAATGATGGTCTTTATAACTCTTAATCCGAATTTGAAAGATATTTTTAAACGACGATAAGATATTCTTTATTAAGCGATCATATAAACTTTATAAAAATGTTATCTTTCTCATAACTTCGAGAAGTCGATTAAGTATTGAAATTCAATAACTGCCCGAAATTATTATAGAATATTAATTCGAAAGCATATTTTTACGAATCGTATTTTTTGCATTTACGAAAAATATCGAAATAAGGATTATAATTTCGAGATCTTTAAGAAGTTATGAAAAGAATCTTTTTAATCATTGAAGATTCGAAAGAATTTTATATGTTTTATCGATTATGAGAACGATATTTACGATAACGATATAAAATATATTATAAAATTCGACGATGTGAAAGATTTCAACGAAATAATTTAGGGCGATTTAAACGAAATCAATAATACGAATGAAATAATTGAGCGTGTTTTAACATTTAAATAAATTTAATAATTTGAGGTTTCTTTAAATAAATGAGGCGGTTTTTATTATTTAATAAATTAATCAGATTTCGTTTTTTCAAAATAGGGCTTAATGCATGATTATTTCGAAAAATAGCGAGGCGAAGCGACTTATAAATTCGATTTTTTATAGATTTCGCTAATGAGGTATCTTCGTTCAAAAGAACTTATATAGTTTTAATAAAATAAACAACTTATAAATCAATTTACGAAAATCAATAATAATCGAATTTTTTTATATATTCTCAATACGCTCAACAAGCTTATGATTTTTAGTAATAAATATTAAACGAATAAACAAAAGCTTATTTATAATCGAATTAAATTTTTCTTTCTCAAATTATATAAACGCAAGCATCAAAGTTTATATTATCGTTTATATAATTAAAAAACGCCTTATTCGCTTCAAAACAATCATTAATGATTACGATAAAAAATGCCCAATCGAACAATTATCGTTAGAATTACGAAAACAATTATGCGAATCGTGATGATCGGTTTTTTTATTAATAAAGATCGTATAAAGGAAATTAAAGACCATATGAGAATCAAAAATCGTATAAAAATTAAAAATTTATAAGAATATCGTCTTTTAGGGTTTCCCAAAAAACATATTTTAACGATTTTCTTAACGAGAATTATGATTTCGAGAATTATTATGAAGATATTAATTATTAAAATTTTTACATATATTATAAAAACGAGAAACAATTTCACGATGCGAATAAAGAAACTTTTATTAAAAAAAAGAAAAATTCTAAAAATAACGAGATTAATGTTGAATTCATATTTGTAACGTATTATGTCATTATTAAAAAGAAAAGAAAACAACCTTAATGTCGTATTTACAAAAAGAACTTTTTTTTAAATAATTTATTACACGCTCACATCAAGACCAAATTCTATTCCCAAAAGCATCTTTAAAAGAATTCTAATTCTTCGAAGGAATTTGAAATCGTTTCTACGATTATAAATTCAAAATTGTTACGTATAATCGAATTTTCGACATCACCTTTTTTTATTTTCGATATAACTTTTCGATTATGATATTATCTTACGAAATTGATAAGTCTCATAATGAAAACGTCGTTAAAACTTAAATGTTTAAATACGAAATGTTTTATAAGCATAATAGATAGACTTTTTCTAAAGAAATTACTTCTCGAATTCAAATTAAACAAATATGAAATTTTAATAATTTTGCGGGGAATTGATTTCAATAAGCATTTTATCAACGAATGATTCAATTTTTCATTTTTTATAAAAAGAAAAAGCGATAAAACCTTAATCTTTATAAAATTTATTAAAGATATTCACGTAATGAATAATTTAAAAACGAATCTCTTGATTAATATAAATATTCTCGATCTTAAAGACGTAATCATTAACATCTCGAAAAAGAAGATAATTTTCATAAAATGCGAAAATGTCGCCGTTTTTATTCAAGTTATCGCTCGAAATAATGTTCGAATTTGAAAAATCGTACGCTCAAAACGCAAATAAATGATTTCATTTAAAATGATGAAAATCGTGAACATTTTTTTACGCGATAAAGATTCTCTTTTCGATCAAGACTTTATTTTTGAATCAAAAATGAAAAAAATATATTCTCATTTCGTGAACGCAAGTTTTGATTTCGTAAATGTTCGAAATGATTTTACACATTCGTTTTTGATTTCCCGTCGTCAAAAAATGAGCATTATCACAAAATATGAGATTTAAAAAAGTTATTAAATTGATTTAAAAAATCATTTTTTGACAATAAAGGCTTTTAAGGATAAGAAACTTATAATTGCGAAATTCACGAATTTATTAAGTTCGAAATCAACATTTGAAAAAGTCTTAATCGATCCCTCTTTGAAGATTCAACTCTTAAACGAAATAACGATTTACGATAAACAAAAATACGTGAATATCATGCGTCGAATCGTGAAGGAAAATTTTAGGATTTGAAAAAATATCGAAAATATGATCGATTTATTCGAATTCGAATAAATGCAAATGTTTATTATTATAAATTAATAATCTTCGATAACGAAATTGAGAAATAAGATGTATTTATTTATTTTGAAAATCAAAAAGTTGATAAACGAGAAGTTTAATAAGATGCATTTATAAAAGAAAATAAATTAATTAATAAAATTTACATCTTTTGTCTTTTCGATTTTTATGATTTATAAAATCGTTTATATTGATTTAAAAAAGATTTCGAAACGAAAAGAAAAAGTGATTATGAATATTCGAGAATTAAATAAAATTATTATTTTAAATAATTATTCAATTCCGCTCCAAAAAAACATCGTTATTTTTATTCAAAAATATAATTTCATTAACGTGATCGATTATAATAAGCAATTTTATTTGTTTTTAATTAAAAAGAATTATCGTTAACGTTTCATTATCGTATTTCACAAAAAATCGAAACATTTTAATGTCGTAATAATGAGATTTAAGAATTTTGTTTTTTACGTATAAAGGAAAATGAACGAATTTTTACGTTAATATCGTTATTTCGCAAAATGTTATATCGATGATATAATTATTTTTTCGCGAATAATGAAAGAACATTTCGAGCATTTAAGAATCATTTTTCGATTTTTCGCGAAATTAAAGATTATTTTTGAATTTAAAAAATCTTATTTGAGATATTCATTTGTTATCTTATTAAATTAAAAAATAAATGATTTTAAATTTATAATTATTAAAAAAAGAGTCGCCGCGATCAAAAAGATATACTTTTCAAAAACATTAAAAGATTTAAAAACTTATATAAGAATAACGAATTGATTGCGAAGAAATGTGTAATATTTCGTTCAAATCTTCGAGTCATTATAACGCTTAAAAATTAAATTTTTTAAACGCTCATTTATACAAAAAGATCGAATTCAAAAAAAATATGTTAAGAGCATTAAAATAATTTTTATCAAAAAAAAGAAAAAGATTTTCGAGGTTTTTTAAAAGGTCTTAATCACGAAAATTTATCTTTATTATCATGATTCGATACGTCAATTTTATGCTAATCTCGACGAATTCAAAAAATACGAATTTAAAATAATTTTATATCACGTTTTCGATAATTTTCAAAAAAACTCTTTTTCAAAAATCGATATTCAATTCATCATATTTTTATCGAAGCATTTAAATCCTACGGAGTTGAAATATTAACTTATAAAATTGAAAGTCATAATTTTAATATGAATGTTAAAGAAGATTTTTTATATGTTGAATCAAAAATTCGAAAAAAAGATGATCATCTTCACGAATTATTTTATTATCATAAATATTATATAACAAATTACACTTTTCTTTTCGTTTTCGAATCGAATAAATTTACGATTTATATAAACTTTTTAATACGCTTCACAATTCAATTTAAATGTGCGATAAAAACTTAAAAAACAAAACGTGATTTCAAATGCTCTTTTCAAGCTTTTTCATAAACGAAAAAAGAAATATAAAATTAATTAATTCGACGTGCTTGACGAAATTGATGTTTATGTTTTCATTTCAACGAAAATGTTTGAAAATTATCGATTTAAATTTGAAAAAGCGTATGAAAAAAATAAAAAATGATTTAAGATTTATGAATTTTTGTTATGAGAAAGAGACCGCCTTTTAAAAAACGAAAAGTTCGTGAAAATAATGAAATTTTTAAACATTCAATTCGTGTGACGAAAAAAATTCGTTTATTATCGCGATTTATTCAATTTTAAAAAACGTTTTTGCATTTTTAAAAACATAAAACAAAAAATATTCGAATTAACACATAATTCTCAAAGTCACGGCGGCTTTTATAAAACTTATAAACGAATCGTCGAAAATTATTATATGAGACATTTGATTCGAAGACTTAAAAAATATATATTACATTATTCGCAATGTCAATTAAATTAAATCATTAAACACGCGTTTTATAAATCTTTGAAATCGATAATGATTTCGTTTGCAAATTTTTATACGATCACGATAAATTTCATTTTGATTCTTTTTTTTTAAAAAAACGAAAACGACGTTTTAATGAATATAATATATAAATTCTCGAAAAGAATAATAAGCGTTATTAAAAAGACAATTTAAAGCGTAATAAAATAAACGATAACGTTATTAAAAGTTTTTGCGAATTGAGGAATTTCGCGAATCATTATTTTGAATCGCGATTCGAAGTTCCTTTTCGATCTTTAAAAAATCATTTTCATTATTTTAAAAATTGAATTAATGATTTTTATAATTTATTATTCATAAATTGATAAATAATTTAAAAGAATTAATTAAATTATAAAGATTGCATTACGTTTTCATATTATTTATTATTTTAACATTTCATAAAACAAGGTTTTCATTATTTTAAAAAAAACCTTAAACAATTCAATTAATGTCTCGATAAAAAAGATTATTAATAAAATCGTTTATGAAATGAAATTAAATAATGAAACAAATATTAATAACGTCGTTATTAAGAGACAAATCGATATAATCGACGATAAAAATCGAAATCGTCAGAAAATTATCGATTTTCTTATTTTCGTCGTCGCGAAAATGAAAATCAAATATAATAAGAGATATAAGTCTTTAATTATGAAATTTAATAATAAAGCATACGTAAAACTTTATTATAAATATAAATTTTTTAAATTGAAAAATGTTAAATTATTTAATCAAAAGATGAGATCTTTTTGAATTTTCAAATAATGAAAAAACTTAATTTATGAATTGAAATTTTCGAAGATTTAAAAGATTTATTTAATTTTCTCGATTATTATGCTCGAATTCATATTAAAAAAAAAGATTCATATTAAAAATCGAGAGAAGAAGATTAAAAATCGATAATCGATAAAAATGAATTAGCGATTAATGTCACGGTGCCGAGCATCTATCTTACCTAAATATCTATCTCGCTTAATAGCTATGTCTGTCTAGCAAGTATCTTATCAAGCGCATAACTTGATAAGCACATAAGTAACTAATTTCTATAAAAAAGAATCAACTAACTTACACACCATTAATGAATATTCATGTTGTCATTACAACATAATAACAACACTTATACGATGTCAATTGATTGTCATATGATTCAGAAGCTTCTTCGTCATTAATTTTGCTCTTTGCAAAAGTCTTTTGCAGACGCTCTTTTACAATTGCTTAAAAGTCTTTCGCTAACGATTTCATGTTGCCTATCTTAACAACTTGCCTACATTAATAAATTGTCTATCTCAAACTAACTAATCACGTCGTTTTAATCGACGAGGTTCATATCACGCTCAAACGAAAAGTAATTATTTTAACCTTTCAACTCGACGATTTCATCGAGACAATTCATTCTCATTTTGATTTGCTGAAATTTACGACAAAGGACGTGATCCGTTATCTCATTACACATATTTTCAAATCTTTAAAACTTTTAAAGCCCTCAACGTCCCGAGACGATAAAACAAAAACGAGATTCAACTCGTTAAGGTTCGAATTAATAACCTCGTGATCATTAAATTGAGTTATTAATAAGCCTTTTTTTTATAAGGTTATTAAACTCTTCAACGACCTCATCAAACAATTAATTAAATTGTTAAAACCTTCATCGATAAGCATTATTTCATTTAGCTCATTTACTTAACGAGAGTAAGAGTAAAAGTAAAAGCAATTATCAAACATTATTTCGATAAACTCATCACGTCACTTTGTTATTATATTTAAGATCTTTATGAAAATTATGATTTACGATAACATTATACCTCCGCTTAATCCGAATTTAAATCCGAATCTTAATTCGAATCTCGATTATCAATAATTATAATAAGACATTAATGTTATTATGCAGAGAACTATTATTTAAGCATTGCAGCATCTTCAAATATTAATCGACTCAATAAATTCGTTAAGAGATTCAAACCCATAAAGCTCAATTAATGAGTTAAATATTTTAATATCATCAAATCATTAAAATTCATCAAATCTTAACTATTTCGATTTTTATTTTGATAAGTCTTATAATAAAAGCGAGATCGTCACGATAAATAAGAACATTTATTTTCATAACGTTATTCTTTTTATTGAACGTTTATAAGATGTTATTATTATGAAAGGCTTCTTAACAATCAAAATTAATTTTAACACGATTTTAAGAGATATAACATTGTTATAATACACGACGAAATTATTTGATTTTGAGAAGTTTAATTTATGTGCTGATAACGATATCAAAAAATAATATAAAATATTATTAAGGCGGTTTAAGAAGTTTATCGAGATAATATTTTTTCATTTTATTGCGAAAAAGTATATCTTAATAAATGCACGTAATTAAAGAGAGTTATCTGAATATATATAAATAATCATTCATTATATTAAATCTGTTAATATCGACAATGTCGAAAATCAATTGATATTCGTTTATCAAGACATCGTCGTCGAATTATGTGTTTTCGTAAACCCGCCTTTCGTTATAATATCAATTTCTTCATTTATTTAAATGCTTAAGTTGAAAAAGAATATTTGATTTGAGATGTTTCGTTTAAGGCTTTAAGATTTACCTCAACAACGTGTTATTGAAAGTTTTCAATAAAATCTAAGATAAGGTTAATAAAATGTTAATCGTTAAGATCAATAACAAAATTACGAAAATCAATCGTTTAATTTCAATTTCTTTTATTCAAGATAACCTTTTGATTATTAATATAAATCTTACGATAAAGGACAAAATGCTTACAATAATCAACAATATAATTATTAATCAAATCGATAATACGCTCCGCAAAGCAACCCTATCATAGCACCTCGACTTTAAATCGTCGATCTTTTAAACACGTTCGTTTCGACGTTATCGAATCTCAAATAATCAAACCCTCCTTTTTAAGATGAAAGGTTTTTAAAACGAGACGATCGCGGTTATCGAGGCAGCAGACAATCATGACAATCATAAAATATTTATCATAATCAAATCATTATTTATCAAGCAGATTATAAAGACCAAATTACTCATAATCAAGTCGAATATGATAATGAAAATTAATCTAATAATCAAACTCAAAAATATGAAAAACAAGAGATTTATCAAGCGAAGCTCATTGAATAAAACTTCAACGATAATTATGAGAAGAATCAATCTCAAAATGAAGTCTATGCTAATTTTATCGATATTCACATCGTTTATCGCAATTGCATTACGTTCTTTAATTCGAAATCGAAGCTTCATAAACACTTACGAGAAGGTTGCTTATTTAAGGTTATAAAAAAATCTTTAACAATTCATCAATAAACGATATCCTTAATCTTGTCGATCTTTTCAACTTTCAATTATCAATTTGACATTATTAAATCTGATGCTATTAACACTTCAAATTTAAAAATAGGTCTTGCTTTTCGAGAATGAAATTACGCTCACATCTTTATACGTTTACGAAATAAGGTTAATGATAAAGAAATTTGCATGAACACGGGCTGCGAAGTTATTTTAATAAACAAATTATGATTATTAACATTGCTATCTCTTATGAATATTCGAAGAATGATATCACCTCTTCGTGTTAAGGGCTTAAAATCGACAATGTACAATACGAATAAATATGTCTTGATTTTGATATACATTTCTACCGTTAAAAAAGATGATATTAAAGTTTTTTGTCGCATTTATAAAGAAATTCATCTTGTTGACAATCTAAAAGCTTATATATTGTTAAACAATAATATTATAGATTTTAAAAAGATTATGCTAAATGTCGCTTAGAACAAAACTTACATAAACAGTTACGAAGTCATTATTATCATAATGAGTCGATAATGAAATCTTTATCAAAGGAGAATCATTCATATTAAAAAGGTTTTGATCATAACCTTTTATGCTAACGTTATAATATCAATTGACACTTCAAAAACATTATTTATAAAAGACTTCATTTTCGAACCTATAATATAACGTGATCTCATAATGTATATTCATTTAATGAACTCGAATATAATCGAAATGCTTGTTAAAAATGAGATCGATTATGTCGTATAAATTTCTAAAAGACTTCGCCTAAATATGTTATGCGAAATCGATTACGAAAACGTGTTCTTTATCGAGCTTACGGCTTTATCAAATAAATGTTTATTAAAGCCTTTCGCAAGCATCAATTGAATTAAGAAAACAATCACTTTTGTTATAATAGCATCAATGTTTTTAATAGAAAGTTTGTTAGTTTTTGCTCATAACGCCGTCGCAAGCCAAATAAATGTCGTCAAAAAAATTAAATTATTAAACGAAATCATAATTTATGACGATAATCACGATATAAGAATTTTTATAAATTTGATAAATGAATTCCTTATCCTTTAACAAGACGAAGGCTTCGTTAAGATATTTGAAAAAAATTAAATAAAGTTATCGTTATGTGATGATTAATAATTTAAGTTATTAAAGACGAATCGTGTTAAAATCTATTCGCTGAATATCAAAAATAAAATTATCGTCGACGAAACATTCAACGATTTATAATAATAAAATAGACTTAAATATATTATCAAATTTACATTATTCAACTATTTAATGTTTATCGTATAAAAGATTTTATTTAATAATAAGCGCAAAGGCAAAGCAATAATCGATATTAGAGATTTTAACGATCTCATCGTGTCTGACGTGTACTCAATATCGTTATAATCAAACATCATAGCAAAGTTGATAAAATGTATATATTTGTTTATACTTGATGCTATGTCTTTCTTTTATCAATAATTAATATATTATAATCATCGTTACATGTTGATCGTGGTTTCTCATCATAAATAAGAAACTTTTAATGTATTAATCATGAGATGTATGAATTTTATAGCATATATACAGCGATAAATTAATAAGATCTTGCGCCCTATACGAGATTTTGTTCAAATTTACATCGACGACATTATTATCGACTTTAAGAGCTTTATAAAATATGTCATAAATTTATAAAAGCTATTTTTATTGCTAATGAAGCATAACATTGTTATATCGTCAACGAAAACATTTCTCAATTATTCGAACATTAACTTATTAAATTATAAAGTTGATTTATTTAATATGATTATAATAGAGAATAAGTTTAAAACAATTAGCGTTATTATTTACTTTATTATCCTTAACGATCTAAAATATTATTTAGATTTAATAGATTATTTGCGAAATGCTATTCACTATTATGCACAATTCGTTAATTCACTATAAATCTTAAAAACTTTTTTATTTAAAAAAGCACCTAATAAAGATAACCTACGTCGTGTTTATTCGTTTAAACTTTATTTATCAAAGACTTTCTTATAAGAAGAAGCGAACTTCAGCAACTTATAAAAAATCTTAAATAAATCATCGTTATTTATACATTTTGATAATGATAAAGTCTTATAAATAAACCTAAATGCATCGCGAAAATGGGGCTTCGACGTATAAATCTTTTATATTAAAAAGGATTACGTAACAAAAAGTAAAGATAAAGACAAATGATTATCAAAAATTATTATAAAGCCGATCATATTCTTGTCAAGAATGTTAACAACTGTTGAAAAAAATTATTAATCAATTGAATTTGAGATAGCAGGCTTTATGTGAATTATCAAAAAAATTCGACATTTAATGAAATCGTTTAAACATCTTATTATTATTTAAATAAATTATTTAATTATTTTAAACATCATGAAGCAATTTTTGATCACGTTTATTACTTTTATTATGCGATTGAATGTTCGTTTAATACGTGCTTCGCAATTTTTTCGACAATTTCGCCTGAATGTGAGATATAAACTTAATAAAAAATATATCGTTTTTAACGTATTATCACGCCTTATCAGCATTATCAAGTCATTATTATTCGAAGATCACTTAAAGCTTAACGTCTTATATGTTTGCGTTACGCAAGTATTAAAAGATGATAACGTTTACATATACTCCGTTATCATGATATAAATGAATAAAACCTTTCGCGAAAGCCTTATATTTGATTACGGCACGAACAATCATTGAATAAAAATCGTCGAAATCATCGATGTTAATGCGAAGCTTATAATTAACGGCGAGGGCGTCGAGCTTTCTTTTGTTCGTGATATCGATTCAAATCTCATCTTTTATAAAAACAAATTCACAAATCTTGAACGATTATGTATATCTCGATCGTTGATTAAAGAGATTTTAAAGATAATATACGATAACGATTATCAAGGCTTTAAAAAAACCTTCGACACCGTCGCTAAGTCATGATATATACGAAATTTATCAAAGCATTTTTATGAGTATATTAAGCATTATCTTGATTGTTTAACATTATAAACTCGCCGTTATAAACCTTACGATTATCTTTAATTTATAAAAAGTTTAAACATATTATTTCATATCTTAACGCTTGATTTCATTCTCGCTATATTGTTATTTGAGAAAGGTTTCGACTATGTTATAACAATCATAAATAAGTTTAATAAACGTATCACTTACATTCTTGACAAGTTTATTTGAAATGTTAAACAATAAATTATCGCATTAATTAATCGTCTCGACGTCAGCGATTAAAACACACTCAAGATCTTATTATTCGATAAAGATTCAAAGTTTTTATTTGATTTATAAAAGGTTATATTTGATAGGCTTGAAGTTAGACTATTATATTCTATCGTCTATCACTCACAAATAAACGATAACAATAAACGCATCAATCAAATAGCTGAAATTGCTTTACGTTTCTATATACACACGTTATAAAAGTCTTTCGCATAATTCGTTATTCTATTATATATGCAAACACAATTTAATAACGCACGATCGACAATTATCATAAAATCGCCAAATGAAATAATTTATAACTTTATACTCAATAAAAATTTTGACTTATTAACATCAAATCTATCGCAGCAAAATTATATCAAAACAAAGATCGAAACTATCGATGCTATCAATTTCGCTCAAATAAATCAAAAGTTTCATTATGATCGCAAATATTAATTTATATATTTCAAAAAGAGAAATAAGATACTTCTTCGTTTGTATAAAAGTTACTTTATATTTTAATCTATCAACGTTATCAAAGTCGATAAGCTTGATTAAAGATACGTAAGTTCATTCGATGTTATTTTCAAAATAAACAAGTAAACTTACCGTCTTAACATATTCGATCATTAAAGAGTTTATTTAATTTTCTCCGTCGCTTAACTAAAATCTTGATTTGACATAAATTCATTTGATAGACCTCTATTAAATGAATCTAATTCGGTCTTCATCGAAAGTGACATTGACGAGTATAAATCATGAAAAATAAATCGTCTTTTTAATAAGCGAGTAAGTCGACGAGATAAAGGTTATTTAATAAACTATCTATTACGATGACAAGAATACGATTCGAAATACGATCAATGATACAATGTTAAGCACCTCGACGACGCGTCACTATTAATATAAGATTACGAAAACGCCATGCAATCACGAAAGGATTATCAATTATCACTTACATCAACATTATCTTTCTTACTGAAAGCACAATCAAATCGATCAACTATCGAACCTTCGCCGAAAGCTACAACAATCGATCAAACTACTATCGAAACATTCCTTTCATTAAGGGCTTTCGCACAACGAATTATTGCTATTATAATGTCATCAAAAGCAATATCTCTATTTATCGAATCTTCTCTTTTATCGAAGCTTACGAATTCGAAATTTACAACAAAATCTCGTCGAAATCAACGTCTTTTATTATAACAATAGCTTTATTAATCAAATAATAATCTACGTTAAGTCGATGTCTTTTTAATTTAATAAAAAAAACTTTCAAAGCTAGATTTAAAATAACAACGACGACGTCGTCAAAGGCTTTTATAATAAGAAACGAATCAATGCCGACGTGATAATTGTTTATGACTATTATAAATAATTCGCTATTTGCTTCAATCTACTAATAAGGTTTTTATTTTGCATATTAAATAACGAAATCGCTATTCATTTCTCTTTGTTTGCGACGATATTGTTACGATGTCGAGCACTTATCTTGTTTAGATACTTATCTCGCTTAATAACTGTGTTTATCTAGCAAGTATCTTGTTAAGCGTATGATTTGACAAGCACATAAGTAGCTAATTTCTATAAAAAAGAATCAATTAACTTACACACCATCAATAAATATCCATGTTACCATTACAATTAAAGATAAATATGAAATTAAAAAACTTATTAATCGATAAAAGGTTCATTCGCGAGATAAAAGTTTACGTCAGAAAAAAAAATCGTATAATATTTAATAAAATGAAAAAATTGAGGATCGATTTATAATGTTTAATATGATATAAAGAATTTCGATAAGACGAAAAAATTTATAAAGAATTATGATCGAAAATATGAAAAGATTTCGATGAAAGAATTTCGAAAGAGAAGGAATAGAAATTCTTCAAGAGATATCAAAAGAAATATCGAAGTTATAAAATTTTGATTTCTTTTCATTAAATTGAACGTTAAAAAAAACAATGAAAGTTTATGAATTTAAATTTTTATAAATAAGAGAATGAGGCTTTTAATTATGAGAATTTATTTAATGTATATATTATTATTGCTTAAATGATGCTCGAAATCGAAAAAATTTTATTTCGAAAATTAACATCTTTTCATCTCATAACTCATTTCATTTTTTTTTGATAAACACATTTCACGTAATTTATATTTTAATCTTATCATTTCATAAATTTAAATCAAAATTGCGAAATTTATTTCAATTTCTCGTCAATTTTCGTTTCGATTAATTTAAATAATTATTTCAATTTTTCATTAATTTTCGTTTCGATCAATTTAAATAATAATTTTAAATTGAAACGTAAATAAAATAAATTAAATTTTTTATTAATCGAATATCATTTATAAACATCATATTTCAAAGTTATAAAAACGCAATTTCAAAAAGCGATAAATTTAAGAGAATTTTTTGTTAATAAACGATTCGTTAAAAAAGAAACAGCGAATCTCATTGCTTAAAAAATTGTTTTTTGAAATTAAATTAAACGCATTTCAAATTATTATTCTAATTACGAATTCATTTTAAAAGAAATCGTTTTCATTATTAATTAAATCAGATTTGAATAATAAGAAGATTCGATTATTGATTAATTTTAATACAAAAACATTTTTTTTTCGATATTGAATTATAATGCTCGAAAATCGTTTTTCACATTTT
Source organism: Alectoria sarmentosa (assembly GCA_009733775.1). Lineage (NCBI taxonomy): Eukaryota > Fungi > Ascomycota > Lecanoromycetes > Lecanorales > Parmeliaceae > Alectoria > Alectoria sarmentosa. Next base: position 56,235 of record WOGZ01000112.1, read on the forward strand.
ATATTTTTTCACGCATTAAGAGAATCAAAAACCTAAAAAAAAAATTTCAAAACGATTTTTATAATCGTCTCGATCCGCTTTTTAAATTGTTAATCAATATTTTTTTTTTATATAATATTAATTATAAAAAAAAATGCATAAATGATTTTTTGATAAAAATTATAATGAAAAATAAAAAAATGAAGAATAAGAAAGAGAAAAAAGCGGTGAAAAAAGTTCAATTTATAATTTCGTAAATGTTAAAACGATGAATAAAGGGAAATTTAACGACGTCAAAATATTATTATAATGAATCGTTATTAAATATTAATAAATTTTTGAATAAAGCAAACGCAAATAATACGAAATTGTTTTCATTAATCGATTTAAATTTATTCGACGCTTAAATAATGAAGATTATAAAATCGAATTTGATTAAGATTAAGCGAAAAGCCGCGTATCTCGTAATTTTTTATAAATATTTAAATCTTTTTTATTTATATAAGAGAAGAGCCTTTAAAACGCTCAATAATTTCAAAAAATGATTTTATTAAATAACATTCGAAATTTATTAATTTTTTGACATTAAAAATATAAACGTTAATTTGAAATATAATATCGTTCACATTATTAATAATGTGTTATTAAATAAAAATCAAATAATTCATCAAAGACAAAAATACACGATTCAGAATAATGATTACGATTCGCGAATTGAGGGTTTAAAAATCTCGAGCATTAACATTACGAGTGAATCGATATTTCATTTAATAAAAGATTCAAATACGTTATAAAGAATATTTTCAAATATTATAATCAAATCTTTAAAGAATAAAAAAAAAGTTGATGTTTTTAATTTAATTTCGAAGATCAAAAAATTTAAATCGAAATCGAATGTAATTTTTTTATTAAAGATCAAAAAAGATAACGAGAAAAATGATAATTTCGAAAAAAAGAAAAGCGGATTTATTGAATCCGAAAACGAATTATAATAAGATTTCGTTAATGAAAAGAAAAAGAAATAGAATATTGAATTTAAAATAAATAATGTTTCAAAAATAACAATTTTGTTATAAATAATCGACTTCAATAACGCGATCGAAGATTTCGTAATCAAAATGAAAATAAGATCGTCAAATTCGAAATCGATTTTCGAAAAAATTATTTTAAAAGATTTTATTTCGAAATCGAAGGATGAAAAAGTTAAATTTAAAAAAAAACTTTAAATTTTAAAATCGTTAATCGAGAATTTATATAAAGCATTTTCAAAAATGATAAATCACGTTTAATGAGAACATTCAATTTTACGAAAAATTAAATGAATTTTCATATTCGAAAATTAAAAATCAAAGCACGATGTGAAAGAAAATTCTCGTTCGAATATATAAAAAGAAACGCGCGATAATTAATGAGAGAAGATGAAAACGAAAAATTTTATTTTATATAAAATTTTAAAAAAAATCATTGAATTAATTAATCAAATTATATAACAATTTAACGAAAAAAATCTTAAAGTTGTGAAAAGAATATTTGAATATAAGAATCGAAAAAAAAATCCTGAAAATCTTAAAAAGCTTGAATAATTAATCGATTTTAAAATCATCATAATCGACATTAAAATTCAAAATGTTTTAACATTTGAACATCGTATTACTTTTCAAAATATTCTCGAAATTCGTTTTATTATTTCGAATTTTTTATCATTAAAACACATTTTCGTTTATATTTTCGCATTTATTTTTTTAGATTCTTTAACATTTTAACGAAAAAAAACAATCTCTTTATCTCGTTATATGCTTTTAATCAAATTCTCGAATTCGAAAACATCGATAAATTTTATTTCAAAACATTAAATTCACTTTGTTTAATTTCGATTTCATTAAAATCGAAAAAACGAGTTATTCTGAAACACGTTAATTTTTTTTTCAAAATATTAGATCGTTCACGATTGAAAAGATCGTTGAGAAAAAAGGTTTTTGTTAAAAAAAAACATGACGAAATGAAACGATTAACAAGCGCATTGTCGCCTTTAAGAACGTGAAAGGCTTTCGATAAAAAACAATTATTATGATTGCTTATTTGTTAGGCAATTTGATATTCAACATAACGTAACTTTCTTAATATAAAGAATATAAGAATCATCACACACTCAATAACATGACTTGTTTTTCTGTTTTTTTTTATCCTTTTGTTTCCGCATATCAGAAAGATTATTTCGTGATTTAGAAACCTCATTTCTATCGAGAACCTTGTCAATCGACGACGTCGATAATGTTATTATACGATGAATTAATTTACGCTTTAAGTTACGAGATGATTTTATTTATTATACGAATTTTGATAATAATAAAGAGTGATTATATATATTTAACGTTTTTGAATAAAAGATTTTTAAGTTAATTCATAATCGTTAACATTATAAAAAATTTCATAAAATTTATAATCGCATTATCAATTTTTTATATTTAAAACATTTAATAAAGCATTTACGTATTTATATTAATTATTACTCGAAATATAAATTCAATTAAATTAAGCGATATAAGTTTTATAATAACATAATTTTTATTAATAAACTTACAATTTCTTTTTATATTATAATAATAAATTTCATTATCGCATTATTTATAATAACGAAAAATGATCTTGATTATTTATTTACGATTATAAATAAGTTTTTTAAAAAAATGTTATTCGTTTTTAATAAGATCATATACACGATAAACGAATAAATTAATTTAATGTTTATAACTCTTTATTAATACGACTAAGATGTGTTTTTTGTTATTATTAACAATTATAATATCAAATTTATATTTGAATTTTAAAAGACGATTTTTATAAAGCTCGACATCGATTTATTTATTAACATTATTTATTATTCACAGATCGATAATCAATCGAAACGCATTAATTAAATTGTCGAAATAATTATTCGCTATTATGTGATTATTAATTTAAATAATAATAACGATTAAATTCTATTATTGTCATATTTATAAAATTATTTAAATAATTTCAAAAATCAATTTATTGAGATATTTTCAAATAAAATTCTTTATAATTTTAATATTCGTGATATTTTTGATTTTCTTTTCGACTTGTCGTCGAAACATTTTAATCGTTTACGCTTATTAAAACGTGAGTAAGTTAAAAAATCTTTAATATTTGTTAATGTCATAATCAAAGCATATTATAATAAATCACATAAATTATTAAATCTTATTAAGAAAAGCATTATTTATTTACGTTTATATTAAAATTATAAGATTTTAAATATCACGAATCATAAATTATATCAATAACGAATCGATCTCTTTAAGATCTTTAATAAAATCGATCAATTAATTTATCGTTTTAAGTTATCATTAATTATGAAGATTTATTTTATAATATTAATAATTCAATTAAAATCGAACAAATAATAAAAATTTTATAAGCGATATAATATTATATTTATTTTCGAGATAAAAGAGAACGATGTTATTAAAAATCGATACGAAATCGAGATATTATTTAAGAAACGAACTTATTATAATAAATCTCAATATTTCGTTAAATGAAAAAATTATAATAACGAACACAATGTGTGATATGATGTCGAGAATTTATCGAAAATTAAGAAATTGATCGAGAAATATAAGATAAAAATGTTGATTATTTTTGTACGATTCATAAAACGTCGAGTTGTAATATAGCAACAATTAATTATTATGTTATTATCGTTTACGCAAGCTTCGCGATAACGAGATCGTCTCAAAAAATATTTTATTTAATTTAAATACGCTTTATTAACCTGAAATCTTTTAATTAACATTTATATTACGATCGATCGTTAAGCGAAAGATTTTCAAAATTAAATATTTATTTTATTAAATCGAAGTATATTGTTTATATGTTTAATATTATAACGAAAGCGTTACTTTATTTTTTATTTGTTAATATTATTATAATAATCACGATAAATACTTATTTTATTAAAATACTTATCTCGCCTAACGATTGCACTTATTAAAAAAATATTTTGTCAAATTAATAACTTAATAAATTTATATAAATAGCTAATTTTGTTAGAAAGAATTAATTAATCTTATACTCATTTTCATAATCACACTTATGAAAGCATATGCATTTATAACACTTTTTCATTTTGTTTAACGACATTTTCGTTTTTTTAAATGATTTTCGTAAATTAAATTTTTAAATATACGTTCGTTAAAAGATTATAACGCATATATATTAAATAAATATTTTTTTAAAATCTTATACGATTCGAATAAAAAAAATTAAATTTTTGTTTAATTTTATTTCGTATTAATATTTATTCGCTTATTTACAAAATATATAATTTAATTTTTTCGTTTTAAATATGTTTTTATATAATAACTTTTTCGAGTAAATATTTATTAATAATTTATTATATAATCGTTATACGATCGATGCGAACTTACATTTTTTTTTGAAATTTTTATATTTAAAAATCGCATCGAATTATCGTCAAATAAAAATCGAAAATTTATTTCGTATATTAAATAAAATAACGATTTTTTCGTGATTATATACAATTAAACGCGCATTGTAAATAACGTTTAAAATAAAGATTTATTTTATAATTTTATTAATTTTTTTTTTAAATATTAAATAAATATTTTATTTAAAAATTATTAAAAAAAATTATTTTATCGTTGATATAAAAATAACACGATATTAATATACGATAACGAATTTTAAAACGAACAAAATATAATATTATTATTAAATTTAAAAAATTTATTTAATTATTAATAAATAATTCTCGCGACGAATTATAATAAATAAAAATATTATTATATAAAAAACTCGTAATAATTTTATTAATCGCGTTTCGTATCGTTTTTATAACGAATTATTTAATTGCATAATTAATAACGATAATTATTTATCAATTTTCATTTAACGTCTTTGACAAAATTTTAATTAAATTAATAAATTTATCGTTCAAATAATGCGATGTCGCTATAAGTTTATAATACGTTCGATTTTTTTTAAATAAAGATTTTTTAATAATTTAATATATTAAATAATATTACGCAAAGTTTTTAATATTTATATTTATATAAAATTGTTAAAAGATATATAATAAATATCGTATATGAGTTAATTAAATATGTAAGAAATATGAGAAAATCGTGTTTTTAAGTTTTTTATTAAAATAATGTTAAGACACGACTAATTTTAAAACTAATTATAAAATTAACCTTAAAGTTAACTTTACGTACGTTACGCAGAAGATGAATTTTCAACATTTTCTTATAACGTTAAAAGATAACGTATACGATTGTTTTAATATTTTTTTATAATGATACGTTATAATGTTTTAATATAAAAACGTTTTTCGCTTTATAATATGAGAAATTTAATAAAAATTTGAAAAATGTTATTTTAATATAAAAATTTGCTTTTTTTAATAATACGAAAAGTTATTCGAATATAAAAACTTGTTTCTTTTTATAATACGAGAAATTATTTTAATATAAAAATTTATTTCGCTTTATAATACGAAAAGTTTAATAATAATTTAAAATTTAACGTTTTAATATAAAAACTTTTCTTTTTTTTAATACGAGAATTTAATTATTATAACGATACGTTATAATGTTTTAATATAAAAATTTATTTTTCTTTATAATATAAGAATTTAATAATAATTTAAAATTTAACGTTTTAATTAAAACGTGATCTCTTTTATATAAAAAGTTTAATTCGAAATAAAAACTTGTTTCTTTTAATAATATAAAAAGTTACTTTAATATAAAAACTTATTTCTCTTTGTAATATAAAGAGTTTAATAATAATTTGAAATTTAACGCTTTAATCAAAGGCGTTTCTCGTATTGTTTTAAAAAAAATTGAAATTTAATTCTCTTATTTATGAGAAGCTCGATAGATTTGAGATTTTTTTTTCTTTTTATTATAAAAAGCTTAATAAAAAGTAAGAATTTATTTTTATTTTTTATTATAAAAAGTTTATTAAATTCGAAATTTAATGTTTTATGCGAAAGAATTAAATATTCGTATATAAAGATTTGAAAAAATGAAATATTCGATTATATAAAACGAAATACTCTAATAAGGTTTTCGATAGAAATGGGGTTTTTATATCACGAAATGATCTTTTTAATATGCGAAAACAAAAGGATAAAAGAAAATAGAAAAACAAGTCATGTCATTGAGTGTGTGATGATTCTTTTATTCTCTATACTAAGAAAGCTACGCTATGTTGAATGTCAAGCTGCCTAGCAAGCAATCATAACATACTCGAATGAAATTAAATGTTTAACGATATAAAACGAAATGCTTTATGCGAAAAAACTTGTTATTTGATAATATAAAACGAAATGTTTTATACGAAAAAACTTATTACTTATATAAAGAAATTAAATACTTTATATAAAAAAACTTGATTCGATATTTTATAATTATATTTGAAAAAAGAATAAAATATTCGATAATATAAAACGAAATATTTTATATAAAGAAATTTGAAAGAATAAAATGTTCGATAATATAAAACGAAATATTTTATACGAAAAAACTTAAAAAAATGAAATGTTTAATAATATAAAATAAAATATTTTATATAAAAAAACTTAAAAAAATAAAATATTCGATAATATAAAATAAAATATTCGAATAAAATTAAATGTTCGATAATATAAAACGAAATACTTTATACGAAGAGATTTATTGCTCGATAATATAAAATAAAATGTCTTATATAAAAGAATTTATTATTCGTATAAAGAAATTAAATGTCTTATATAAAAGAATTTAATTCGATATTATTTATATTTAAATTGCGATAATTCAACTCGTCGAAAATTATAAATTAAAAAAAAAACGAATTGTCGCAATATAATAATAATTTATTTTAAATCATTATTAATAAAATATTTATATAAGAAATGCGATTTAAATAAATGTTATTTTTTAATCGTTATAAATCGAGTTTATAATTTATTAAAAGATATATAATAAATATCGTATATAAGTTAATTAAGTATATAAAAAATATAAGAAAATCGTATTTTTAAACTTATTCGTTAAAACAATGTTAAGAGACGATTGATTTTAAAATTAATTTTACGTACGTTACGCAAAAGGCTAATTTTTAACAAAAATTATTAAATTTCAAATTTAATAAATTTAATTAAATTTGATTATTTTAAATATTTATAATTTTTATATATAAATTTCACAAAGTCGATTTAATACGATTATTTTAAATACGAAATCGTTTCATTTTCGATTTTTTTTTAAATTTATTTCGCGATAAAATTTCAACGATATTATTATTTAATTTTTTTAAAACTAATAACATTTTATAATTTTTTTAATAAATTCGTGAAGTTTTTTATAAATATTATAAAAAATTTCATTTATACGATTTCGTTAAATTTTCGTGACGATTTCACGAAAATTTACGTGTCGATATCGAATTTATTTATAAACTAAAACGACGATTTAATACATTTAATACGATAACGTTTTATTTTACTTTATATCAAATATTAAAATTATATTAATTAAATTATTTTATTAAACGAATAAATCGCTTATATAAAATTTTGATAATTTTTAAATATTTTAAATTGTCGTGATTTATTAAAATGATCGTAATGATATTATTATTTATTTATTTTTATTTTTATTAAAAAGCAAATTTAATCGTTAAAAGCTTTTTTTTTATATATAAAATAATTGAATTTTACGTTTTATAATTTTTCTTTATCGTAAATAATAAAATATCGCTTTTTTTTTCGCATTAATTTAAAAAAAAACATTTATTCGCTTATTTTAACGTATTTATTTCGATAACAAAAACGTCGTATAACGAAAATTATTATAAAATTAATTTTATTATAATTTTTTTCTTTTAAATTTTAAAAACGTATAAAAATTAAGTATTTTGAATATTAATATAATGTTTTCGCAAACGCAATACGATATCGAAATTTTTAAAAAAAAATTATAATAACGCGACGAGTTTAATAAAATCTCGTATAAATCGTTAATAATAATTAATAAATTTTAGATATTAATAAACTTCGTGCATTGTTATAATATTAATTAGTTTTTAATAATATTAATTTTTATCGTAATGAATTTAACATATTTTATTTCGAACTCGTATTCACAAAATTCGATTATTTCGATTTCGATTTTGCATTTTTTTAATTTCGTATAAAATTGTTTTCTTATAATTTTCAAAATATTATTTTTAAATATTTGATATATATTTTTAAAATATTCGAAAAAATTAATATATTGTTTAAATACACGATTACGAACTTATTTAAATACGATTTAAAAATGTTATTTATTATCGTTTAAAAAGTTATCGATGCGTTTATAAATTTAAACGATATTGTAACGAATTCGTATTTATTATTACGCGTGTTAAATGTTATCTTTAAAATATTTTTCGCGACGATACGCATTTAATAATATTTTAATATTAAATTAATTTTAAATTTTTATCGATAACATTTAATGCGATTTAAAGAATCTTAAATGCGTGAAAATTATTATTATTAACGATTGTAACATTTAAATCTCGAAAATCGATATATATTTATTATATATCTTCGATTTCTTTAATGAAAAAAAATTAAGAGAAAATTAAAATTATATAATTTTTAAAAAAAAGTGCTACGTTTTTCGAAAAGAAACGTTTTTATAATAGAAATCAAAAAGAAAAACGAGTTACGAATAATAACGAATTGTAAATATAATAATAATTATTAAAAAAAGCTATCGAAAAAAAGATTTATTTTATAAATATAACATTATTGTTAAACTTTCTATTAAGCTTTTTTCAACATTTACTCTTTTTTTGAAAAAGCTTCTCGCATCTTCGTGAAATTTATTTATAAACGTTTTCGAAATCTACATTTCATATTAACATTTCAATTCTCGATTAAAAGAAAATTTTATATTTATTTTCTTAAATCTTAATTATTTACGCGTCTTTTAACGAGAACGATATAATTTAAAATAAACATTTTAAAAAGTTAACATAAATTCGATATTAATAAATGTTAATTTTTTATTCAAATAATCTTTTTTACACGTTTCTAATTTTCAAAAAATTAAATAATAAAATTGTAAACGATAAAATATTAATATTATTAATTGTTAAAAAATTATTTAAAGACGTAATGTTTATTAAAAAAAATAGAAAAATTTTCGAATTTCTTATTAATAAAATATCTTTGAATTTTTTTTTCAATTAATTAAAAAATAAATTTAAACGTAACTTTATTAAAAGAATTTATTAAAATCGATGTTATATTTGATAATAATGAACTTGCGAAAGTTTTTAATAAAGATAAATCTGCGAAAGTTTTTACGATAATAATTTTATAAATCGCGATTGACCTTAATAAAGATAAGATTACGAAAGTTTTTACGATAACAATTTCGAAAGAAAATGATATTGACAATATTGATTAATCGATTAATTATAAATTAATGTATTTTTTATTTTTCTTATCTGAGAACGTTTCGTCGCGAATATCGTCGTTATTAAATAATTTTTCGTTATTTAATTATCAATTATCGATTTAAACGTTCAAATTTAAAATAAATAAATTATTTTTCGAATAAAAAAAAACGCGAATTACGAGAAATGAATATTTTTTTTAAAAGAATTCGCATATTTTATTTATAAGATTTAACATTTTATTTATAACGATCGTATATTTCTTCGAAAAAGCTTTAATGCTCGCTAAAACGTTTTTCGCATTTTTAACTTTTATAACTTTCGTGTTTAAATGATTATTTAAGGTTTTTATAATTTTTAATAAACGTTATACGATTAATAATCGTTTTTATAATAAATTAATTATCGAATATATATTTTTAATCGCATTTATTAAACGAAGAAATTTCATTTTTGCTCTTTTTAGCTTTTAACGCAGTTTCGCATTTTTGTAACGCAACTTTATATTCTTTTTCTTTTATTTTATCTTTTTATTCGATAAAAGTTTTTCATTTTTATTCGATTCGTACTTATTTATTAATATTATAAACTTTTTTTACGATGTTTTCATCGTTAAATAAATATTATTATCATTAAATCGTCGTTTCTCTTTTTCGTTTTCGTTTTTCGAAATAATGATATTTTTTAATTTACGAACTTTAAAGTCTTTAAAAATTTTAACACATCGTTTAACTTTTTCTTTTTTTATTTAAGCGACGTTTTTGTTTAAATAAACGTATTTAACGTTATTTAAATAAAAGATTTTGATATTTAAATAAACGAATTCGATATTTAAATAAATAAGTTCGATATTTAAGCAAATGAGTTCGATGTTTAAATAAATAAGAATATAATAAACGACTTTTTATAATAATAATCATTATTTTGTATATAATAAAAAATTTCTTTTGTGAAATCTTTTTTATTATTAATCTTTCTCGTATTAATAACGATTTTCTTAATATAATTATATATTACTTCTTTTATATCTTAAAGTTAATATTTATTATAAACAATTTTATAAATTTATTAATTGCGAACTAAGAAAAATGTCTTTACGATTTTTTTTATTAACGTAATTTGATTTAAGATTTTTTTTGATAAATATAATAAATCTTTTTTTAATCTTTTTTTTCGTCGAAAAATCTGTTTTTAACACGATTATAATTTATATATTTAAAAAATTTATTTTAAATAAAAACAAATAAAAATTATCGTTTTTATTTAATATATAAGCGAAAAGTTTTCAATCGTAATAATATTCGCGTATTTGTGAATTTTTAATATTTCAACGTTTAATTTCGAATTTAAATATATTTATAATAAAAAATTTCGTCGTTTCGAATATTATATTGAAAATAAAATTTGAATAAACGATCGTTGAAAAGTTTTTATTAACAATAAAAATAATTAAAATAATAACGATAATAAAGCGTGATTTTTTTAATGTAAATAATATCGTGTTAAAGTAATAATGTTTATTTTTCGATATTTTTTCTCTTAAATTAATCACGAAAGAATTATTAATATTTATAATAATAAAAAATATCGATAATTGTTTAATGTGAATATTATCGCATAATTCGAATATATTTAATACGTGTTTTATAAATAAGATTTAAAAGTGTTAAAATTACGAATGTAAATTTAAAATAAAATTTCGAATTTTTATAATTCGAGCTTCGAATAAAGTTCGAATTTCGATTTTCGAAAAAATTTATAATGTTAATATAAAAGTAAACGTAAAATGTGTATAAAATAAATTATAATATGTTAATATAAAAGTAAACGCAAAATCGTATTCGATAATAAAATTTCTTTCGATTAAGAAAGAATTTTTTGAATAATTTAAATATATTAACAAATTATTTAAAAAGTCTTTAATTAACAAAATCGAAATTTTCGAATTTCGAATAATATACTTCGTTTAACATTTAATTTAACGAATAATATAATTAAAATGCAATAATTTTTTAACTTTTTTATAATACGATTTTTTTTAATTCGAAACATTTTTTATAAAAAAAAATTAATAATTTTTTTGAAATTTTTAATACGAAAAATTCTTTATAAGAAATAAATAATCTTTTTAAAATAATAAATAATTTTTTTGAAATCGAAATAAAAGCAATTTCTTCGCTTTTCGAAATCGAAATAAAAATAATTGTTTTTTAAAAAACATTTAAGTCTCTTTATTTTCGATATTTTTTTATTAATTTTAAATTATATTTTTTATCGTAATTATTTATTAAATTTTTTATTTTAATTAAATTATCGACATTATATTAAACGTTATATATCGATTCTTTATTTTTTCACTTGATGAGATATTAAATTATCGATTTTTTATTACGCGTTTTTTATTTTCGAAGATGCACGATTTATTTGTTTATAAACTTTTTAATTTCGTATAAATTTTTGACTTTTAAATTATTCTCGTTTATGATAAAAACTTATTTTTTTTATCTTAATTTATAATATAAATTTTTTTCTTTTAAAACGAGTTTTAATATAATAATAAAAATTATCGAATATATTTTTTAAAGCTTGAAAAGATTTAATTTGTAAATCAATTTATCGTATTTGCAAAAAATCGTAAATGATTTAACTCTTTAATTGAAAAGCTTCGCGTTTTTCAATTTAAATAAATAATATTCTTTATATAACTTAATATAAACTTTATTATTAAACTTCATTTTTATAATTTTATAATAATTATTATAACGTGTTTTTATATCGAATATCGCGAAAATAAGTGCGTTAACGACTTTTCGACGATTTTTACTTTAATTATCGATTATATTAATTTAATTTTAAACGATCACGTCGAAAATATTAAATTCTTTATTTAATTTCATTTTATAAACAATTTCGTTCGAAAAATTTCTTATTTAAACGTTTATAAAATTATTTAATATTTTTCGAAATTATACGAAAATTTTATTTTATAAAACGCATAAATTGTAAACAATGTGAAAACGTAATGCGATTTCAAAAATTTGATTAATTTTCTTCGATTAATCGTTTATTTAAAAATGATAAGTTATTAATATAAATAAATCGATATCGAGCGATTTAAAAATCGTTTTTTATAAATCAAATATGAATTTAAGATTTCGATTAAAAATAATCATTTTAAGAATTTTTCAATTGATGAAAACGAGAAGTAAAGTTTTTATTCATTTCGCGAATTTTTAAATATCTTTCTCGAACGTCGTAATAATTCTTTTATTAAATTTATTTATCAAAATCATCATTATATTAAATTTATTTTCAAAAAATAAAAGTCTTAAAATGAAATCAATGATTATCGTATAAAAAAGTAGAGAAAATAATAAAATAAATTTAAGATTTTCGTAAAAAGCGTGTTTTTTCGTTTAATTTAATTAACATTTAAAATAATAAAAAATATAACGTTTAAAACGTTTAATTAAATATTTAAAATAATATAATTTCATAATTCGCTTATAAATATAATAAAATTCTTTATAATTATGCTTATCATAAATTAATTCGAAAACTTTCTATTTTAAATTTTTGAAAATATATAAACGTTTTCGATTATTATATTCATTTTAATAATAAATTAAATTTTCACGAAGAATAAATTATATATTGAAAATTTTAATATATTTTTTCGATTCATTATTCTTAAATCGCTCTCTCTCAACTTTTAAAGATTTTAAAATCTTAAATTTTTTTTTATTTTTTTTATATATAATCGTAAATTTGAAATAATATTCTTTCGATATTCTTATGAAAGAAAAGTTATATACGAAAATGTTATTAAAAATTTCAATAACATTTAAATTAAGTTTTTTTTTACGTTTACGTAAAAGTCTCGATAAAATATTCGAAACTATATTTTATTTTTTTAATCTTTATCGAATATCAAAATCAAATTGAAAAACGTATTAAAAAGTTTTTATAAAACGAAGATTTATTTTATTTAAGAAAAAAAAGAAAAGAGTAATTTATCGTATAATATTCGTCGTTATAAAATAATTAATAAAAATAATCATTTTCTTTTCGAAACGTTAATTCAACATATATAAAATTTTCTTTAAAGTTTATATTAAAATTACGACTTTTAATTTTATTAATTAATAACGAAGTTTCGTCGCATTAAATAATTTGAATAAAAAAAGAATTAATTATATATTAATTTTTGAAAAAGAATTGTTTTAAGAATTTTTAAATATATAATATATCATTATTTTAAATTTATATTTTTTCGATTTATTAAAATTGATATATGTTTGTTATTTAAAATTATAATAATGAAAAGACGTTTTTGTAATTAAAGCTTTTTATAACATTTTAAATAATTCAAATTTTTCATTAATGAACATGATTTTCGTGATTTTAAAAAAAAAAATTGACGTTTATTAATAATAAAAAATCGTTTAAAAAGTTTCGTTTTTAAATATTATAAAAGTTTCGCAATTTATGCGAAATAATTAACGTTTTTATATAATTAATTCGTTATCTCGAAATAAATTTTAAAAGTTTTTAAAGTTTTTAAAAATCGCATTTCTTTAATAATAAATTCGAAATCATTAATTTTTTGTTCAAATAAAATAATTAATAAATAATTCAAATATAATTTTTTTAATTCGAAGATAATTTTAAAACGTGTAAAAAATGCGAAGATTATTTTTAAATATTCGAAATGTTCTTTTATAATATAAAAGAAAATTATAATATTATTAATATAACATCTCGCGAAATAAAAATATAAACGTAAAAATTCGTTTATTTTTCTTTAAACGTAGAGGATAAAATTTTTAAATCTCATTATTACGATATTAAAATATTTGAATCTTTTATAAAATACGATAATGAAACGTTAACGATAATTTTTTTTAATTAAAAACATATAAAATTACTTATTATAATCGATTACGTTAATAAAATTATATTGTTAAATAAAAATAATAATGTCTTTTTGAAACGAAATTGAATAATTATTTAAAATAATAATTTTATTTAATTTTCGAATATTTATAATCACTTTTTCTTTTCATTTCGAAATTTTCTTTAAATTAATATAAACGATTTTATAAATTATAAAAATCGAAAAGACAAAAAATGTAAATTTTATTAATTAATTTATTTTCTTTTATAAATGCATTTTATTAAATTTTTCATTTATCAATTTTTTAACTTTCGAAGTTAAAGAATAAACTTTATTTTCGAATTTAATAAACGAGAATTATTAGTTATTAATAATAAATATTTATAATTATTCGAATTTCGATAAATTAATAATATTTTTAATATTTTTATTTATATATTCATTTTATTTTATTTTTTAATATTAATTTTTTCTTTTCGAATCGATTTCGATTACGATTACGATCACGATTATATTCACGCTCTTTATTATTTTCACGATCACGAATTTTCTTACGAATATTCTTTTATTGAAATTTCTTTTATTAATAAATATGATATTACAACTTTTTGCGATTATTAAGTTTTTTTATAAATTAATATAAAATAATATAAAAAGTAAACGATAATATAAAAATTTAAAATTCGACGTTTAAATGATTTTAAATTCAAATAATTTAAATATATTCGTTTATGATATTTATTTAAATTGCATATTTAAATACGTTTTAAATATAATTAATTAAGTTTCGTTTATTATTAACGTTTATTATAATATAAACTTATTTAATAAATTAACTTAATGTTAAAAACATCGAAATTTTGAATCTTTCTTATAAACGAGTAAATTTTTTTTTTAAATCTCGTTTGTAATTGCATTATGACATTTTTCTCATTTTGAAAAAAAATGTTTAATTATCAAAAAAGTGTCGTTTTATAAAGATAAGTAAAAAGATTTATTTATATAATATTCCCTTTTTTGATTATAACGTAATCTTTTATTTATCGATAAAATAAATATATTTTTCGATATATATTTTCTTTATTTATAAAAACAATATTATCGATATTATAAAATTCTTTTAAATTTAAATAAAAAAATCTCAAATCGAAAGCACGAAAACTATTTTCAAAATTTTCTTAATTTTCTTAAATTTATTTAAAAGATTTTTAAGATTTTTATAATTCGAAAAAATTTGTCAAATCGAATATAAATTAAAGATTATTTAAGATAATTTATATAGTTTATAATATTATTTATCACATAATAAAATTTATTTTTAAAAAAGTAAAAAATAAAAATTGTTACGTTTTTGTTAAGAGAATCGTTATATTGTCATGTTGTCAAGCTTATTGTATCTATTTAACAAACGATACCTTGTCAAATTTATAACTTAATAAAAAGTTGATAAATAACCAATTTTCATAAAAGAATCGATCAACTTACAATCACTCAAAATATAACCTTTCTGATATATCACATTGCCGACATTATTATGTCGTCAATTATAAGCATATCGTTTATCATGAACTTGGCAAGCATCTTATAGTCAATCAATCGTATTTTTAACAGTTTTCGACTCTTAAAAAGATTAAAAAAACAAAGATTCAATCGTATTTCTTTATTCGAAATTCTTTAATTAATCTTAAATAAAAATTCGATTGTTATCGAGATTAAGAAAATCGATATTAAAAAAATTACGAAATTCGTTAAAATGATTATTACTTTTAATCATTTTATCAAAGATAACTTTTTTAAACGAAAAAAAAGAGAATCTCAAATCGTTAAAAATAAAAATAAATAAAGAAAATGATTTGATTTTCCGAATTGTCGACGAGAAAAATAAAAATAAAATAAAACGTTTTAATGTGAATGTAAATTAACGTCGTTCTTTTTTCTTTTGAAAAATCGGATTTCTTATATTAAAAATAATCGTTTCGATAAGATGAATTAATTTAAATGTGAAATCGTTATTAAATAAATTCTCGAAAATTCCTTTAATAAAATAAACAAATTTAAATATAAAATCGTTATTAAATAAATTTTTAAAAATTTCTTCACTTTTTAATGAAACGATTATTTTTTAAATAATTGCTTTGATAAATGAGATAATAAAAGAAATATAAAACGTGAATCTCGTTAACGATAAATCTTGTAATCAACGAAAAATAAATGTGTCTTTGTTAAAGATAACGAATATAATTCGTAAATGAAGTTTGCTAATCGCTTAATTAGAAAATTAAAAAAATAATTTAATGAAATTAAATCGAACTCGTACACGTTCGTCTTTAATAATAATTTTGATATTTTTAAAAATAAACGGCGAACGAAAATTGTTTCATATAATGTGATTTACAAATTAACGATTTTTCTCGTTTAACAAATTTGCGTAAAAATAATCATTAATAAGAAAATTTTTTAATTAAAAAGTAAATACAATTATTTTACGATTAACGAGATTAATGAAAAAAATTACTTTAAAAGTTTCGTTAATAAATCGTGTAAATATTTTAATATAATATTTTTAATGTGTAAAAAGAATTTTATTAATATAAAGTAAACTTTTAATAATATTAAATGTAATTTTAATATTATTATTAAATGTTATATTTCTCGAAAAAAAGCGTTTTTATAATAAAAATTAAAAAGAAAAACGAGTTACGAATAATAACGAATTATAAATATAATAATAATTATTGAGAAAAGTTATCGAAAGAAAAATTTGTTTTATAAATATAACATTAATATTAAGCTTTTTATTAAGCTTTTTTTAACAAATTTTTTTTATTAAAAAATTAATAAACTTATTTCATTTATTTTTTCGAATTAAATTATAATAACGAATAAACATTAATATTAATAAGTTTTATATTTATAATATTAATAAAATGTTTTATTATACGCTTTAACGATAATTTATTTTTAATTTAAAATTAAAATTTCTCGATAATAACGCGAAATCGTGACTTGTTCGTTTTAAAAACGTAATATTTTTATAACGAATTTATAACGTTATCGTCGATTTTTCGTATTATTAATAAATGTTTTTCGATTCATTTTTTTCGTAAAATTTAAATAATTGCGTAAATATTAATTATATTAAAATTATTACAATAATTTTTTTTTTAATAATGCAAAAATAATATTAAATGAAATTGATTTTTATCATTTTTAAAAATAATCGTTAATAAAACTTAATTAATTTATAAATTTACGCTTTTAAGTCACGAAAGTTTTAAAATTAAATTATATTTTAATGCGAATAAAATACGAGTTCGTAAACGTTTTTATCACGATTTTATTTAATATAAAATTAAAACCTTTTTTCGAAATTTTTATTTTTCATTATTTAATAATTTAATTAAATAAAAATTAATGAAAATACGATAATATTTAAATAATTTATTAACGATTTAATTCTTTATATATAATCGATTTACATTTATATTAAATAAAGTACGCGCTCGAATATTAAAAATATTAACATTTATTTTTATAAAAATCTTATTTTTTAATTATTTTATTGCATTATACTATAATTCGATATTAAAAAAACGTTTATATTATATTCTTTTTTGCGATTTAATTTTACTTTAACATCGTTAAAAAAAATTAAAATTAATATGTTATTATTTATCAAAATTTTATTATTAATCGTTATAATTTTAGCTTATAACTTTATTTAATTCAATTAAGTTTAACGCGATTTAACGTTATTTATAAATTTAATTTTATAATTTATATTACTTTTATATAATTATTATTTCGTGTTATGTGCTTAATAGAAAAAAAGCGAAAAAGACGAAGATAAGCTCTTAATAGAAAATTAAATAAATAATATTAAATAATAAATTTCTCGATAGCTTTTAAACAATCAATCACATATTTAAAAAAAATTATTATGATAATTAAAGCTCTTATAATAAAAATAACAATATCGAATTTGTTTTAATAAAGCATTATTTAATTGTATATTAAATATTATATAATCGATATATTAATAATTTTTATTATATTAAAAATCTAATTTTTAAAAATCGTTTTCATTATTTACGTTATTAAATTAACGTTATCACGTTTATCGAAAGATTTTATTAACATTGTTTATTAAATTCGAGAATTTTTTATAATTATAAATCGTATTTATTTTTACGAAATTTCTATATTTATTAATTATTTAATTAATTACATAATCGAAAATTATCATCCTTCGTCGAAATAATAAACTTTTGAATCGTTTAAATATTTTAAAATCTCATCGATCGAACTTTTTACTTTTTTATACGATTAATTTATCAATTTATTTATCTTTCGTAAAACAATTAAAGTCTTTGAAAATAAAACTTACAATTTTCGAAAGCAATTTCTTTTTATTTAATACTTTCGAAATCGAGATTCTTTTTTTATAAAAATTACGCTCTCGTTTATTTCATTAATAACTACTTTTTTAAATTGATTAAAAGACTTTTTTAACGATTTTATTATAAAAGCTACGTTTATCGAGAAAGTAATTTATAAAAAATCGATTAATTTAAATATATCGACGTTAAAAATTAATTTTAATAAAATATAAGTTTTATATAATAATAATGAATTGCTTTATAAAAATTGCTACGAAGCTTTTTTAATTAATTAAACTCTTTTAAATTATTAAATATTTAAATTTCATTAACAATAACAATCTTAATAAAATAATTGCTTTTAATTAACATAAATGAAATTTAAATGAATTAAGATTCTTCGATTTTAATTATAATAATAAGTTTATAAATACGAAATTCTCAATCGAGTATATAAATAAAAAAACATATTTTCGAAATAGATATTTATTTATAAAACGAATAAAAAATCTTATTGTTATTAAAAAAGCTATTTTAATATAAGAAAACCTATAAATGAATTTACGAAATATCGCATTTACATAATAAATCGCAAAGATTTCCGTTATCAAGAAATGAATTATCACTTTTAATAAAAAAGTCGAAAAATAAATTATTTTATTAATTGTTAAATTTAAAGAATTTATTGCGATAATTATTAATATTATATTTGTTAAAAACTATATATTGAACTTAAATAGCATTTATATATAATTTAAATAAAATATTAATTATGTTATATTATAAGTATATGCTGGGGTTCAAAAATATGTGAACGTTAAAACTCGACGTTAGCGCGCTATCGACGTTGAGTGCGTCAAATCACGTTAAACTTAATCGAATTAAGAATCGAAAGATCGTATTAAAAAGATAAATAAAAAGATAAGCTAAAATTATAACATTACCTTCTTTTTTAAATTCGTCATATTTTTATAACGAAATAATAATTGCTTTACTTTGAAACTTCATTAATGTTATATAAATTAACGATGTTTTATATAAAATTGAGATCACCTTCTCAATTATGAAAATTCAACTTATTAATTTTAATTTAATTCTTTTAAACGAGTATACGAGGGTCATTTATTAATATAATAATTAAAGATTTTCATTTTTTAAATATTATAAAAGACGAATATAATTCTAATTTATTCGAATTCGAGTAATGAAAATTCGTTATCAAATTTAAATAGTTAATTATATAAATATATGAATATTATTTAAAATCGTCAATATATTCAATTTATTTAAATTTATATATAAAACATTTCTTTTCTTTCGTGATGAGATTTTTTCTTCATTTATCGACTTAAGAGTTAATAACTTTATCGACGAAGTAATTTATTCTTTTCTCGTCGATGTTTAGAAAAGAAAAGAGCGATTTTACTTATTTTGATAATGAATCATTATTATTCAAATATAACAATCATGAGTGAAAAATAAAAAAAATGTTTATTTTTTTTAATAAATTCAATTCGTATATTATATTATTAATAACTCTCGTTATTTTATAAAAACTCATATTTTTGTGATTTAACGATTTACTCAATCGATTTATTTTAATATTTTTAATATTTAACATTATCATATCTCTCTTTTTAAATTAAAATGCTAATAATTGATAACGATTCATTTATTTTAACATCAATGTTTATGATCATTTAAATTTTTCTTTAAAAAAAAATCGTAAATTCTTCATTTTTTTGATAAACTTGTCAACGATAATCATTTCTCTTTTAAATTTTTAATTAAAATTAATGTCTCATAACGTTAATAATTCAAAGTCGCTTTTTAACATATATTTTTTGATAATCAAAAATGAAAAAATTTCAATAAAAATATTCTTATTAAAGTTAATCTCGAATTTAACAATTAATAAAAAATCGATTTAATTATTTTAATTGTGATTAACGTAAATACGAAGATACTACTTTAAAATTACATTAACGCTTTTTATTTAATTATTCGTTTCAAAATGAAACGTTAAAAATAACTTTGATTTAATATTAATGCGTTAACAAAATCTTTTTCAAAAATAAACGATGAATTAAATTTCACGATTTGATATAATAATGATCGAATAACCTTTTTTTCGTCAAATTTATTCAATGAAAATTTATATTAATACTTCAACTTTTAAAGAGTCAAAAAAAACAAATTTCTTTTTTTTAAATAATTTATTCACGATAATTATTATATACTCGAATTTACGATTAAATTTAAAATAAATAAATAATAAAATGATAAAGTTTATAAAAATGTTTTATTAATATCGATTCGAAATTGAAAATGATTTAAAAAAACCTTATTTACCTTTTTTGTAAATCTTCGATCTCTTATATATATAATTATTTTTCATATATCGAATTATCGTATCGATTATCTTTAATTAATAATAATAATAATTCACTTTGTTATAAATCGATAATTTTTTTATATGTTCGTTTAATGAGAACTCGTAAATATACTTAATAATTTTAATTTTGAGTTTAAAATAATTTGAAACGTATAATCGAGAATTAATATAAAACATTTAATTATAAATTTCGCAATCGTTCAATTTTAATCTTATTTCCTCTTTTATCAAATTATAAAAGATTTTAAATTAATTAACGATCTTTATCGTCATGATGCGTTATATAACATTATTTTTCTCATATTCTTTTTTCATCGCAATTAATAAATTAAATGTTATAACGAGAATTATTGATTTTTTTAAAGACTTTTCAATAAATCTCCGGGTATTAAATAACGATTTTTTTAATAACTTCTCATTATCGATATTTATTTCATAAAAATCATATATTATTAATGCAAATTTCGAAATTAAAATTTTTTATTCATTTAATAACATAAAAACAAAATTTATTATTCGTTTAATATCTTCGTTTAAATTTTCTCGCTTTAACATCATTTAATATTGATATTTACGACGATCTTTATTATCGTTCTCTAATAAATCGCTTATTTTTTATATAAAATTATCGAATTTCATTTTTTACGTGCCCGATTTATATAATATCTTAAAATTGAATTTAGAAAAAAATTCAACTCATTTAATTTAACGACGATTCAATTATTTAATAATTATAAAATATTTCAAATTTTTATAATCAATAAAAATTTTGATTAGGTTTTTTATCGAAATTTCAATTAATTTCGAACGTTATTTTTTAAAGATTTATATAATTGTTAATAACTTTTTATCATAAATTTCGTAATTACACTTTTAAGAAAACATCTTTTTTGAGAGAAAAACAATCGAGTGTAATTTTTCATTCTTTTTTTTTAAAAAAAGAATAATAATTATTACATAATTAAATATATCAATTTTAAATTAGATTTTTTTATCGAAATCGAAATATGTTAAAATTAATACATTAATAAACGTTTTTTTAAAATCGTCGAATGCGCGTTATTTAAAATTATATATTGCTTCAAAAAAAAACTTTTAATTCTTTTTTATTAAATTCGATAAAAACGCGATTATTTTAAAATATTTATATATAAACTTTTTATAAAAATTAATAAATCTCAAAAAAGCTTACATATCTTTAACGCATTTAAACGTTTTTCAATTAACGATAATCTTTATCTTTTTTGAATTCATCTTCAATTCTTTTATAATAATAATTAATTTTAAATATTTCATTTTTTTAACATAAAATTAACACTTATTGATATCGAGATATAAATTAATTTATTTAAACTTTTTAAAAATCTTTTTTATATGCTCAACGTGTTTTTTTTTATTGTTATTATATATTAAAATGTCATTTAAATATGTTAAATAAAAGTCGTTTAAATGCTCTCACAAAATCTTATTAATGAATATTTAAAATATGCTAAATGCATTATGAAATTTAAATAATATTATCACATATTTAAATAAATCGTATCGTGTGAAAAAGACAATTTTTTCTTCATTTCTTTTTTTTATACGAATTTCATTAAAAACTGTAATGATGTCGAATTTATTAAAGATCTTTACTACGTATAATTTAATTAAAATTTCTTTTATTAACGAAAACGTATTGCGATTTTTGATAATTAAAAAATTAAGAGTTCGATAATCGATACAAATACGAAATTCTTCATTTAATTTTTTAATAATAAATATCGATGCTGCATAAGAGAAAATGTTCGATTTAATATATTTTTTATTAAACATCTCATTCACGTATTTCTTGATTATCGTTACTTATTTTTATAATATATTATAAACTTTTTTAATCGAAAAAATTGTTTCTTTTTATAGCTTAATAATATAATTAATTAATTTTTATAAAGATAATTTATTCGTCTTTATTAGATTTTAAACATCGATTTATAAATAATATATTATAAAAATCTTTCATTTGAGTTTTTTCTTAAAAATAAACACTTTTCTCATTTTTTGAAAAAACTTTTTATAATCTTCGAGATTAATAGCGATTATATTAATTATCAATTTAAAATTGTTATTAATAATCTTTTTATCGAAACATTCGAAATCTTTCGATTATATAGCGATGATTTGATTTTCTCTTTTTTTTATTATTTTTATAAAGACGTAAGTAAAAATCTTCGCGATGTTTTTTAATTAAAATGTTAAAAAAAGTCGATATTTCGCATTATTATTATATATTATAATTAATTTATAATGTTATAAACAATTCGATATATAATAATTTAAATTAAAGGTGCACGATTTCTTTTCGAAAAATATTTAAAAATTATAAAGTTTTAATTATAATATATTAAATATAATATTAAATTTAATTAAAAGTGTGATTAAATAAAACAATTTTTCAAAATGTTTTTTGAAGGTTAAAATAATTCGAGTTATATAAATGATTTTTTTTTTATAATTTCATTAATTAATCGCAATTTGAGAGATTTCGTTAAAATTATTAATAATAATTTATAATATTTCGCAAATTTCATATTTATAAAATTCTTTATTAATGCTTTTATATTCATTAAATATTAAATTTTTGTTATTTTTTATTCATTAAAAACTTTAATTTTAAAATTCAATTGTTTTTCTTTTTATAATTTAGCGTTATATGAGAATAAAATCACGATAACGAGTTCAATATTTAATTCTTCGAATTCTTTAATTCTTATACGCATTTATTTTAATATTTATTTAACGACGACTTCGTCAAAAAGAGCTAATTTTTCGATTATTATTATTTATAAATTAAAGATATATTTATTTTAATCTTTAATTCAATTTTTATTAGCATAATAATAATTTATTTTTTATTTAATCAAAATTTATCTTTGCATAAAGCGTTGATTTCATTAAATAAATGTTTAAATTATAAACATTTAAAATATTTATTTTTCTTTTTAAGTTTATTTGCGATATATTAAAAATATCGATAACGTTTATTTTAATCAATAATAATATCATTAAAATAATTTTCTCGTTTTTCATTACTTTTATCGCGTTTTATTCTTATATTGAAGAATTCAATTTTTTCGATTTCTTCGATCTCTTTTCGAGTGTTTTTAAATAATTATTTATCGATAAATCTTATATTTAAATCGATTTATCGTAAGCGAATGATAAATTCAGAATAAGATGTTGAATTTAAATAATCGAAAATACGATACTTTAAACGATTTATAATTAATTTTTTTTAAATAATCGATTTTTTTTTCATTTAAATATATCGAGCGACGTAATAATAATAATAAATCGAGCATAAAAAGCGTTAAAAATCTTTTTAACGTTTTTGATTTTTATAATAAATTTCGAATTTTGAAATTCAACGTCGACTTTTTCTTTTTTATCGAAAACGTTAAATATTTATTTAAAATTTTATATTATATCGTTCGCGAATATATAATATTAAGAATTTTTGAAATTTACTTTATTTTTAATTATATCGTAAATCGTATTTTTGCAATAATCTCGAATATAAAAAATCTTTAACATTTCAATCTTAAAAAGCTCGAAACTTTATATAAATTTGAATTTAAAATACATTTTTCACAAATTTTATAATTTTTTATTATCATTATTATCGTTAAAATTATTCACATTTATATATTTATTATTTAATTTATTATTTAAAATAAAAATCACTTTAATAATAAAAGTAAGTTATTAATTATAATGATTTTCGTTTAATAATGTTATAATATAACGATTCGAAAAAAGATGATAAAAAGAATCTTCGCGATTTAAATCGTTAAAATTCGAATTAAAATCGTTAAAGTTTATTTCTTCAATAGCGTGAAATTGAAATTTTAAATTTTCATTTTTTATATTTAAATTTTATATCTTCTTTTTGAGTTTTTCATTTTAATCACGATAAATATTTTTAAAATTTTATAATTATTTCTCGTTATTATAAAAAGTCAAAAAAATAAGATTTTTTTTTTGAATTATTAAACAAAGAATGCTACTCGTTTTTTACTTTTAATAAAAACTTAATATGATTTTTAATTTTGTTTTTAATAAATAAGTATATTAATAATAAGACTTTTAATTGCATTATATCATTTTTTAAAATAAAAAATTGCACTCTCGATAAATTATTGTGTGTTTTAAACTTTTATAAAAATCGATTTATGTTTTTTCTCAACGTCGTCTTCGATTTTTATAAGAAAAAATTCGTTCTATAAGTCATTAAATTTAATAATGTATTTTTTTTTGATAAAAGTAAAAATAAAAGATTTTAATTCAACTTGTTTTTTTTTTAACACAATATAGCTTTTCACGTTAATTATTTTCTTTTATATTTGAATTATTAAGATTTAATTTATTGTCGTTATTAAATTAAACGATTTAAATTAATTGTTACGTAATATAAGTGAGGGTAATGTTCGATATAGATTTAAATCGAGCGAAGCGAGAAAATATCGACGCAATCTCTTTTTATAAATTTTTTTTAACGTTTCTTTTTATCATAATTTCTTCTTTATCGATTTCTTTAAATCTTGTTAATGCGTATAATAAAATTTTTTTTTTTTTTTTTTAATATTAAAATCTTAAGCAACGCGCGTTATAATAACAATTAAATAAAATGCGTTTTTAATAATTATTTTATATTTTATAAAAAGCCGAATTAAAGATTCATATTAAACTCGATTTTAATTTCGAGATACTTTTTAATTTCTTTCGAGTTATAATGCGTCGCGTATAATTAACTTTTAATAATACTTAAATTAATGTTTCGTCGATAAATAATTTTATTTTATATGAATGCGAGTGTTATACTTATATTAAGATTTTTTTTGCGTAATAATCGTATAAAAATAAATTTATTTATTTAACTCGATGATTTATTAAATAATTTATTATAAAAAAGATAATTAATATTATATTAAAAATTGCACATTAAATTTGAATAATATTTATATGTAATTTAAATAAAATATTATAAATATTATATTATAAATATATATTAATATTAAAAAGTATATAAACGTTAAAACTCGACGTTAACGCGCTATCGACGTTAAATGCGTTAAGTTACGCTAGATTCAATCGAATTAAAAATCGAAAGATCGTATTAAAAAGATAAATAAAAAGATAAACTGAAATTATAATAATATTATAAAAATGTTATATTATACGTGATACTATCTCTCGCCGAAAATTATATAAATATATTTAAAAGATTTTAAAATTAATTAAAAATGCAAATATGATTTTTGTTAAAAATTAATTAAATATTATTTATAATAATATCGATTTCGAACTTCGACGTAACGTTAAAAAGTTTGAAAATGTTATAACTGCGAACTTATTTTTCACGAATCTTAATAATAATAAATATAAATAATGAATTTATATTAATAAATATAAAAGAAACATAAATTTCGTTAATATATCTTTTAAACCTTTTTTTCAAGTAAATAAATAATCTCGTTTTTACGAAAATAAGCTTATAAGATAATGTAATTAATATAATAATTTTTTTAATTATAATAATAAAGATTAATAAAACTTTGAGTAATTAAGTTTATAACTTAATTATTAAAAGAGATATCGATTTTTATATTAATATAAAACGATTTTCGTTTTATAATCTCATTATTTTTTTTATTAAAACTCTTAAATTTATTAATTATCACAATTTCGTTATTTAAATTATTTAAATAAATCGACATAATTAAATTAACGTTTAAGCGAAAATTAAATTAAGACTTTATCTTAATTATAAATTATCGATTTTTTAAATAAATTAAGTTTTTCTCAAATATAATAATAACAATTTTATTATTTTAATTCGCTTTTAATAATATAAATAAACTTTTATATTTTATTAAATTTTAATTATTTTTAAAAACTCGTTTTTTTATTTAATAATAATAAAGAGTTTATTAAATAATCGAAGATACTACGAACGAGAATTTCGATAACGAATATAAAAAATTTATAAGATTTTATTAATATTATATTACGAAAAAACAATTTATAATATAAGATAACGTTTTTTAAAAAGCTTTTTTCGTCGAAAACGATAGTTACGATTATAATAATATAAATAATATTTATTTTATTAATAAAAAAATTGATTATATATATAATAAATGTGAAAAATGCTTTTCGTTAAAAAATAAACTTTTCACGCATTTATGAATTTTTTATTAAAAATATAAGTTTATTACGATAATTAACGAAGTTTAAATAACGAATTCTTTTAAAATAACGCTCGAAAAATTCGCAACTTTTATAATAATTAACGCTTACGAGAATACGATTATTAAATTAATTATTAAATTAAGTTATAATGTTAAATTCGAATATAACTTTTATAATTAAAATAATATTATTATAAAAATCAAATATTTATTAAATCTCGAAATTGAAAAAAGCGAAATATTATTCGATTTCGATTATAATATTATTTTAAAAAATCGTATTTATTTATAAAAGTACATTTTTAATTTAAAGATCAAAAAAAAAAAATTTATATATTAATATAAAACGTAAATAATAAAATTGTTAATATAAACGAATATATTATAATTACGATTTATATTAAAAAAAATTTTAACGATATAAAAAAAATGCTTATTTTATAATGAAAATTTATATTATAAATAATTTTAAAATAAACATTTTTATCGCCACGAATATTATAACGTTTTAAAAAATGATCGTAAATTTGAAAACTCATATCGTTAAATTTAAGAAATATTAAAAATTGAAAGTTTTTATTAATGTCGTCGCACGTATTTTATCATATATTAAAAAAATAATTCGCGTAAAAACTTTTATTACGATAACATTTAATAATATTATAAAAATATTTATTGTTTATAATAACGATATTTTTAAAAATTGTAATTTTTTATTCGAATTTAATTATATATAAAATTTCGATATTATTAACGACACTTTTATTTATATAATTAATTTTATAATATTACGATAATACTTATTCGTTTATTTCGCAAAATAAGATTAAATACACTTTTTATCGAAATTTAAATCATATAATAAATCATATAACGAACGTATACACTTATAACTTAATCGCACTTTTTTTTATAACATTTTTAAAATAATATAATTAAGTATTTTATATTATATTTTCACAAATTATAAACTCGAATTTATTCGACGATCGTTATAAATATGATTTATTTATTCATTATTATAATTATAATTATTTTTAAACATTTTATATTTATCGTAATAAGATAATTAATTATAAAAATCTTTATTTGATTACTTAATTAATTTTCTTAAAATAAGCAATTTTCATTTATAAAATAATTTTTGAATTTAAACGATTATAATTCGAAATTCGAGAATTAAAAATCTTTTAATCTTCGACGAGTCGAAATTATTCGTTTTTAATCGAGCTCGCATATAATCGTGCGATTAAATTATGATAAAATTTTTATAATATTGTTAATTTTCTTACGTGTAATATATTAAATAAAGAAAAATGCGTTTTTATTTTAATAATAATTCATTAAATTAATAATTTATATTTTTAATAATATATTGAATTAATAAAATAAATTAAATAATTGAATGTTAATATTATTATTAATTTAATCATCGTTTAAAACAATTTATTATTAATTTCAATAAACTTTATATATCAAAATTAACATTTTAATTTCAAAAATTTCTTAAAAAAAGAGATTAAGATTTTATTATCGAATTTTTCATTTATTATTAATAACATTTTATTATTATAATTATAAAATTTAATTAATCTTAATTTTACGATAATAATCGTCGAAACGAATATCTTAAATTCGAATTTTTAATTAAATAATATAAAAAGAATATAAATTTTTTGAAAAAATTTACACGTTTATAATTGCACTTAATACTATTTTAATCGAATTCAATTTTTATTATTAAATTCAAAATTAAATTTTTTATATTATTAATTTCATTTTATTATAATATTATTATTTAAATTTATTATTAATTTTCGCATAAACACTTTTCGTTATTATTATAAAATTTTAAAATATAACGATAATAATTAATTAATATTAATAAAAATTTAAATGATTTTAACGAAGATTAATAAAGCATTTATTTTATTTTTTTCACATTATCGTTATGCGATAACGACTTTAAAATTAATGAAAAATTATTTAACTTTTTAAGCGATATCGAAATCTTTAATTAACGCGTTAAAGATAAATAATTTCATTTATCAATTTTTCTTAAAACGTTTAAATCGTTATTAAATTTATTTATTTCAACATTTTTTCAAAGTCATAATTCTCAAATCGATATTTTCGATTCGTTTTTAATCGTAATAAAAGTCTCGTTTTTGTTATTCTTATTATTATTATTAATATTTTACATTTTTTCATTTATCTTTTTCAATATCGATTATTAAATTTAACGTTTAAAATGTCGTTGAAAATGTTTTTATAAATAATGAAAACAATTTTTTTTTTGATTTTCATTATTATTTTAAAATTTATTATCGAATATATCAAATAAAGCGAAAATATTAACGATTGATTAATGTTAAACAATTTTTAATCTTTCATTAATATTATTAAATTAAAAATTTACATAATTATTTATTAACGTCTTAATTACGTTGATTATTAATTTATTAAAAAATATAACGAAAATTTTTAAATTATATTAAACGTCATTAATGTTTATTATAAATTTCTAAGTTTTAAATTTTATATCGAATTTATACGTTAATTATATAACATTAATACGAATTTCGAAAAAAACGTTCGTTAATATAAAAAGAATTTTCGCAAAATCAACGTCGAAATCGTTAATTTAAACGATTTATTATTATTGTCGAAGTTTTATTTTATTCAATTTTTTCTTATAAAATTCGACGAAGTTTACGATATTTTTATAATAATTTACATTTTAATTTATATGCTTTATAATTCGAATATAATTAAATTCGATTTAATTATTTACGACGTAATAAATAAAAAGCGTCGTGTATTTATATTTAAAAAAAAGATATTATTATATTCGCTTATCGCAATAAAAAAAACAAATAATTTATTAAAAACGATTTTGACGACTTTGATTTCATCAATCGCGAAATTTATATTTTTTATAAAATTATTAATCGCAAATTTAAACATTCTTTTATTAAATATTAAATTAAATTCTTTTATTTAAAATTTGAAAAGTTTGTTAATAAACAAAAAAAGAAAAAGAAAATGCAAATTAATGTTATTTATATAAGCATTAATGTTGTAAGTGTTAAATGTAAACGCATCGAAAAAGCGTTATTTAACGTCTTCGCTTTAAAGAAAAATAATTATCTTAACATCAATATAATGTATACTTCAAAAAAAACGATTATTTTCATATTTATATAACATTTTAAAACGAAATAAATAATCAAAGTCATTCAAAATTTATTTCGAACAATTTTAACATTTTGAATATAATTAATTAAAAAAATTAAAACGAGAACGAGAATTTTATCAATTTAATAACGAACTCGAATTTAAACAAAAATTTATCGTTTATCAAATTTATGAATTTCGATATTCGAATTGTCGTAAACTTTAATTATATTCGTCATTTTTTTATCGATTATTTGATATTTATTATTTACATTAAAATTTAATTTCGATTTATTAAAAACATTAAAAATGTTAAAATTTAACTTTTTATTTACGATAATATTAATTTTAATTATAATGTTAATAATAAACGCGTTATTTTAACACTTTTTAATGTTTTATACGTATTTAATATAAACATTAATTTTTTATTAATTAAAAAGCTTTTAAATGTTAATATTAAAATCGTTTTTTATAAAAAAGATTACATCTTAATTTAAAGCAATATAACGTCAATTAATACGCGAAATAACGATTTATTCTTTTTGAATTTATGAAAAAATAATAATATTTTAATTATTTATAACGTTTTTTTGAATTCGATTTATTAATTATAATATATTCGCATAAATTATTTAAATTAATAAAATTTTAATAAAATTTTTAATATATTTATAAATGTGAATTTTTTCAAAAATATCATCGAAAAATACATTTGCGAATGCTATATAATGAATCGTTAAAAAATTATCTTTTATAATTCGTTTATAACGTTCGATACTTTATTAAGCGAATTTATTTATAATAATTTTATTAAACTTTTAATTTTTATTAATTTCAACGATTATAAATATTTTATAACATTTAAAAATAATTTTATTTATTATTTTGAAAATTTATTATATTTATTATAAGAATAAGATTTTTATTATATTTTTGCGTTTTAAAATTTATTTAAAATTTTACGATTATCGAATTTATCGCATTCGTTTCGATAATGAAAATAAATACATTAATAAAGTTTTTTTTAAATGTCTCATTTAAACGAATATTAAATGAAAATTCATTATCGTAAATAATCTCAAAATGAATAAAGTCGTCGAGCGATTTAATTAAACTTTAATAAATAAAATGCATTTAATTTTATTAAGTTTTAATTTTAATAAATTTTTTTGATTTAAAATAATAAATATTATTAATTATTTAACGATGCGTTTTTTTAACATTAAGATTATTATTATATTTTTTAAAGTTTTTTATTATTATAAACTTATTCTTTTTTATTTACGAATTATTAATTTCATTATTTACACTTTAAGATAAATTTAAAAAAAAGTTTATAAATAAAAATGAGAAATGTATTCTTTTAAATTACAAAAACTAATTCATTTTTCATTTTTATAATATAATTAAAAAGAAGATTATTCGCGTTAATAATATATATTTTATCGAAAAACATTTATATTTTATAAATCTCGAAAAAAAAATTGAGAATTACGAATTTTTAAATAAATATTAACGTTTTTTCGTATTAATATTTATTATAAAAGAGATATTAAATAAATAACATATTATTATACTATTGAACGTTAAATTTATAATTTCGATTAAATCGTTAAATTAATTATTATTAGCGAGTATTTCATTATTAATCGTTAATCGCTTTTAAAAATTTCATTTTATCGTTATTATAATGCGTGTGTTTATAATATTTATCAAATTTATTATATTAATCGTTAAATTCATTATCGCTTCTTTTTTATCAATAATTTCGAAATTTGTTAAAATAAAAATTATGCGAAAACATTTCGAATATGAAATTATTTATAAAATATTTATTAATTATAAAAATTTCATTATTTCGAATTTTTGTAATTTTTTATTAAATTTTTTAATAAGAGTTTTCACTATTTTTGTTTTTTTTGCGAATCATATTAATAAATTTAATATTTTCGAATTTATAATTTACAAATAAACGATTTTTAACAATTTATTTTATATAAATTAAAAGAGTAATATGCGAGATAAATATAAATTTCTTATAAATAACAATATTTAATATTTTATTTAAGCGTTTTTAAGAGCTTATATTTTTCGAGATCGTTAAATTTACATTATAAAATAAAACCTCGAAAAAAAAATCATTTATTATAAACACATTAAATTATTCGAGGATTTAAATAATAATAAAATTATAATTATTATAACACTTTCGCGTCGATAATAAAGTTTATAAATTATAAAACGATTTTTACGTTTGCGACGATTATAAATTAAAACGTGAAATAAATACACATATATTCATTAATTATATATCGATCGATTTTTGATATACATTAAATAATTTATAAATAAATTTTTCAAAAATCGATTTTTCATTAAAAAGTGAAATTTTTTATATAAAACATCGTGGCGAAATTGTTTAAAAAAACATAATCGTTTCAAATTTTCGATTTTCATTCTTTTTATTCGACTTTAAACATCGCGAGTTTCGAATCTCATTTATGAAATTCGAATGTTTATAAGAGAAAAAGAAAATTGTATAAAAAATAAAAATAATTTATAAAAATAAAAGTGATTTATAAAAA
Organism: Alectoria sarmentosa; assembly: GCA_009733775.1. Classification (NCBI taxonomy): domain Eukaryota; kingdom Fungi; phylum Ascomycota; class Lecanoromycetes; order Lecanorales; family Parmeliaceae; genus Alectoria; species Alectoria sarmentosa. The sequence continues at coordinate 89,363 of WOGZ01000112.1, forward strand.
GATAATCATTTTCTTTTTCGAATTTTCATTATTTTTATTCGATTTTGAACATCGCGAGTTTCGAATTTCGTATTTAAAATTCGAATTTTTATAAAACGTATAAAAGATAAAAAAGATGTATAAAAATAATTTCACATTAATTATTCGACGTTGAATTTATTATAATTATTTAACGCTCGATTTATCTTATTTATTCGACGTTCGATTTTTTTAAAAGTATACGTGCGAAAGAAAATATCGAAATTTAAGTTATATAATAAATCACGTGATGAACGTATACGTTCGTAACTTAATCACATTTTTCTTTATAACACTTTTAAAGTAATACAATTAAGTGTTTTATATCATATTTTCACACTTTTCGAATATAAATAAAACGATGCTTTTATAATTACGTTTATCGACGCATTTTTTATTATCGAAAATATAAGATTATAAAAATTCAATTTAATAAAAGATTTTATAATAACAATTATTATTTTTACTAATTTAATTTAAAAGTTAACATTTTTAATAACAATAACGACGTTTATTTAAATCGATTTAAATTTCGAATATATAATATTTAACGATATTATTATTTACGATACGTTAAAAATTATTATATAAATTGTTATTATAACGAACGAATTTTCAAAAATTTAATAAAATCAAAATAATATTGTGAATATCTCGAGAAAAAAAAATGTTTATATTTTTAAAATCGAATGTTATAATTAAGTCTTCGCGTATATATTTTATTAATTAAAAAAACAAAAATGTTATTAACAAAACTTTTAACAAATTTTATAATTAAGAAAAAATGAAATAATTTAATTAACTCACATTTTATAATTATTCGATATTTATAATATAAAAATTAATGTTTAATAATAATAAAAAGAAACGTGTTATCGTCGATATTAAATATTTTAATAAAATCACGAAATTTAGTTTTTATTTTTTATCTTTGCAATCGAATATTATTTTCGCTATAATAAGTTTTTTATACATTTTTATAATAAATAATAACGATTATTTTCATTAATTTTTCGTGCGTTATAAAGATAAATATAAGTTTATTATCGTATTTTATCGAGAGCAAAAATTATATAATGTTGCTTTTATAAAATATAAAGAATTATTTTCATATATATAACGTTAAATTAATAAAATTCTTCGTTCTCTATGAGATTTTGTTAAAATTTATATAAATAATATAATTATCTTTTCAAAGACGTTATTAAAGCATTTTAAATCTTTATAAAAAATGTTTATTTTATTTCGATAACGTCGCATTAACCTTGATTTCAAAAAATTGTTTTTGAATTATTTATTCGTAATTTTATTAAATCAAAAAGTCGATTTTTTAAATTTATTTATCTCGAAAAAAAAGTTAACAATTATCACATCGCTTCGCTTTTTAAAATCGTTATATAAAATTAAAATCTTTTTCGAATTAATTAATGATTATAATTATTTATATTACGTTTTATATAACATATTAATTTTTTATAATAATAAAAAACGAATTTTACGAAAAAGTTTCTTAAAAAATTTAAAGATTATATTAAAAAACGTTAATTTTATATTTTTTATTAAGAATTTATCGAAATAAAGATCAAAACATTTAAAAATCTTTAAAATGCTTTTTTTAATTCGACGTTTTTAATTTAATTCAATTTAAGTCGCAAACTTTATATCAATTTCAACGTTTTTAAGAAATAAGATTTTATAATTATTATTTATCACGTAATAAAAAATCTCGAAGATCAAAAAAGATTCTTTTATAATAACGTTTAATTTATTTTATTTCTTAATAAAATGTTAAATCAAGCGAAATAAAATTATTAATTTATAGAATTAAAAGTCGTTAATATAATATAAGTTATTAAGAAAATATAATATATAATAAAATTTATTAAAAAGTTATCGATTATAATATATACGAATTATTTAATTATTATATCAATTTCACGTTAAATTAATTTCATAATTTTTAGCATTAACAAATTTAATTTGCGTTTAATTTATGTTTTTTAATATTTATCGATATTTAATTTAACGATACGTTATAAAGTAAATAAGACGAATATTATTTTTAACGCTTTATCACATTTACAAAAATTCGTTATTATAATAAAAAAAGGTCTTGAAATATTAAAAGCATTATATAATCAAATAATTCAAATCGTTAATAAAAATATTATATTTAATAATACGTTATAAAATTCGTTTATTTAATTATTACGCTATTTTGATAAAAATGTTAAATAATTTCAAAATACAATTATTTAAAAAGTACATTAAAAATAAATAATAAAATAAGATTTTTATAATAATATATAAAATTATTAAAAAGATCGTTTTAAATCGATTTAAAAAAGCTTTATACATTTTATTATCAATATAAAAATTTATTATAAAAGTAAATAAATCTTTATAAACATTTATTATTATATCGAAATATAAATTTAATAATTTAAATAATTAACGTTTAAGTCTTCGCTTTAAATTATAAAATAAATTAATTTATTATACGAACTTCGATAATGAAAAAAAAGTTTTATTTATATTTGATGCTTTTAAGTAGAAAATCTTCGAATTAATATATAATCGTTAATATCATAAAAGTTTTCATCGAAACTACGATCGAATTATTAATTTTATTTATATAAGACATTTATTTAAACATTTATAAACGTATATAAATTATTATTTAAATTATACTTTTAATTAAATTAAGCGTTATAAATTTTACAAAAATATAATTCTCATTAATAAATCGAAAATTCTCTTTTATATTATAGTTATAAACTTTATTATAACAATTTCGCTTACGATTAACGACTTTAATAATTTATTTATTATTATAAACAAGTTTTTCAAACGAATTTTACTTATATTAAAACGAATTACTTATAATATCGCGAAATAAATCGATTTATTATTAACAATTTTAATTTAATATAAATAAAATATATTATAAATTATTATTTATAATCGAAATTCGAAATTTATATTAAAACTTTAATAATTTATTTTTAAGAAACTTAATATAAAAATTTTAACTTTCATAATTTATTATTTTCAAATAAACGAACAATTCGAGCGCATTAATTAAATAATAAAAATCGCGCGTCGTTATTTCGTTATCGCTAATTTAAAAATAAATTGAATTTTTATATTATTATATTTATAAAATAATATAAATAATTTCAAAAATTAATTTATCGAAATGTTTTTAAATGAAATTTTATACGATTTCAATATTCGTAATATATTTAAATTATTATTTTTAATCGAATTATTATAAAAGAATTTCAACAATTTACGATAAATGAAATAAAAATAAATAAAGAATTATTTAACTTTTTTTAACGTTATAATCAAAACATATTACGATAACGCGCATAAAACTTTTTATATAATTAAGAAAAATATAATCTATTTACGTTTGCATTATAAATATAAGATTTTTAATATAATTAATTATAAACCTCACAATTAACGCGTCGATTCGTTTAAAATATTTAATCGAATTGAAAAATTTATTTATTATCTTAAATTATCTTCTTTTATAAAAATACATTTTATCGTTTTTATAACATAATTTAAACTCATTAAAAACGACGATTTTTATCGTTATAATTAAAATTTTAATTTTAATTTTAAAATAAAAAAAGATAATATTATCGTTTCGAAAATCGAAATTTTATTAAAAAAACAAGTTTTTAAAAATGTAATATAATACTTAATTAAGTAAAAGAATTATAATAATAAATATAACGTATAATATAATATCGATGATTTTTAAAATGTTTTAAAATTAATAAATGAGTATAAAGTACAAACTCTCGTTAAATTATTATATTAATTCATTCGTTAACCACGATAAATGTTATATAAAGATTTATTTCATATTAATTTAAAGCGAAGCATTTTTATTATCAAAGTAATAACTTTTTTATTATTCGAAAAAGATTTCTTATTATACGAATTTATTAATTTAAAAACTTTATTTATCGATTGTGTTACGTTCGAATAATATATAAAAAAAATTAAATTTAATAAAAGAAGTTTCTTTTTAAAAAAGAAAGTTTTTGTTAAAAAAGAAAGTTTTTGTTAAAAAAGAAAGTTTTTAATAAAAGAAAGTTTTTAATAAAAGAAAGTTTTTGTTAAAAAAGAAGTTTTTGCTAATATAATGCTTTTATTCGAAGTTTATATTTATAATAACGAAAGCGTTGCTTTTCTTTATTTTTATTAATATTTATTATATATTTAACAAAAAAAAAGCGGAGAAAACGAAGATAAGTTTTTAATAAAAAATTAAATAAATATTATTAAATAATAGATTTCTCGATAGCTTTTAAACAATTAATTATACATTTAAAAAAATTTTACTATAATAGTTAAAGCTTTTATAAAATTTCGTTTATATTAAAATATAAGTATTTAACATTATTTTAATTTTTTAACATTAATAAACGTAATTAATTTTTTACAAAATAATAATTAAGTCGATATTCAATTTTTTTATATTAAAAATAATTAATATATTTATTATATTAAACATTTCAATTTTCAAAATTCTTTTAAAAATTTAAATTTATACGTCTCGAATTTAAATTAACGCGATTATTATTCGAATTATTATTAATTTATTATAATTTTCGCGATTTTTACGATTTTATTTATTTTTATTTTCTTAATCTTCGTCGCGATTTCGTTTTACGATAATATTAATTTTATTAAACGATTTCGCGTCGATGTTATTTAAGATATTCGCTTTTTTTTATTATTAACATAATCGCTTTTACGTTTATCGTTTATTTGATAATATATTCGCGATTTATATTTAAAAATTTAATATTGTTTATTAACATTTATTTATAAATTATATTTTAAATTTATAACGAGTTTGCGACATTACTTAAAATTATTAATAAAAAAATATTTTTTTTTTTTTTTTAATTAAGATTATATAATAAAAAAACATAATATTAATTTACTTTATATTTTTTTATTTAAATTAACGTCGATTACGAGTATTTACGAAATCTTATATTTAAAAAAAAGTTTTTATAAAATTGTTATATAAAATAATTTGCGAAATCGTTTTATTTTTAATGCGAAAATTTAAATTAAATCATTACGTTTTCGCTTCGCTTTTAAAATAAATCGTTAATAAAATAATCTTTTAATCGTTATTAATGCGTTTCTTAATTAAAGATTAATAAATATTAAATTAAACTTTCGTATTTATAATTCAATCTTCGACGACGTTAAAAATTTAATTATTTTATAATGCGAAAAATTAAAAATCTTTATTTTGTTATTAAAAAAATTATAAACGTAATTTAAACATTATCGAACGAATTTATTATAAAAATGAAATTTGTTATTTAAATTAAAATTCGAATGCGTTTATTATTTTGAATTTACTTTAAATTTTATATAAATTATTATTATATATTAATAACGTCTCGCGGCGATTTTTTCGTCGCGAAAAATTCGATTTAAAATAATATTAAACGAATTAAATTTAAGATTTAATCGAATTATATTATAAAAGTTTAAATATATTAAAATTCAATTAAGATAAAATTCGTGATAAAATCTTTTATAAATATGATGTTATTAATATTAAATAATTAAAATATATTTATAACGAATTGAATTCGAGAGTTAAAAAAAAATCAAAATAATTTCAAAATAAGTCGATGTCGAGACGCTGTCACGGAAACAATAATGAGTGACTCATAAATCTGGTGTGGTGATATTCTATGTAGAAATCTATGTGT